>KN473267.1:8378-23111 GCA_000787095.1 Periophthalmodon schlosseri
CGTTGGAGCAGATTCTGACCCTTCCCTCTCTTGTCCATAGTCGCGTGCACATCACACAGGAGACGCTGATGCATCTGGACGGGGCGTTCCTGGTGGAGCCCGGTGACGGCGCGAGCAGGGACCCCCTCCTCCAGGGCAGAAACACCTACCTCGTCATCGACCCCGAGAAACCACAGGGCGGTGCACGCAGGCACAGACTGGTAACTACAACTGTACATCTCACATTATTGCGTGCAGTCTGACAGTGTTTTTCTGGATGTACAAATCCTAAGGACAGTCAGCAGCGCTCGTACAAACAGAAATTCAGCTGTTTTAGAATAGAGATAGGCCGATATGTTTGGGCGATATTTGGACTTTTTAGCGTATTGCCTTACATCTCCACCACAGCCCGATATTTTGTTTTGGTTAATCTGCTGCCTAAAAATACACACAAAGCTTTATATTGACACTTTAATACGAAGAGATACATGCACAAACACTGCTCTCCTAAAGGTTTGTGGTAAAACAGGGCTGTGGCTGAGTTTGTAGTAAATTTAAATTACAGAATTTGAGGAAAATAATCAAAAACTGCTCTTAGGCCTGTCACGATAAATACTATATCGACTTATCGCTTAATATATTGTGGCGTTCTGGTGTAAGGAAACACGCCAAATTTCTTCTGGTCGTTTATTTTCTGAACACAAGGGCTACCGTAGGCCGTAATCCATGGCAAAATAAGAGCAAAACAACAGCAGTCGCAACTCACTCGAGCCACTCTCCAAAACAGACCAGGAACTGACCAATATATCAACTTGTCGGCATAGCAACCAAATGTCACATGCAAAAGCAGTTTGATAAACAACAACAACAAACAGTTACAACAACAAAAGGTGTCAACTCTGAACTAAACACAAAATATCAGATCATTACAATATTTTCGGAGCAATATATCGTGCTTCAAAATTTGTTTATGCGCCCGACATATCGCCCCCGAAAATATCAGCAGAGCTCATCGACCATCAGTTGCTCTTGATTCCTAACAATCAGTATCAACATCAGCCATGAAAAACCCATATCGGTTTATCTGTATTTTTGGCCCTCACCAGTAATGATGTGTAACTGGCAAACAGGGCAAAAAATACATTTACAAATACACTATTGTTCTTCGTTTTGCGATTTTTTTTTTCTATGGAAGCTACCTGGACGACTGAGGGATTACACAGATATAAGGCCACATGGCAATATAAAAGAAAGTACTATTATTTAATGTTGAAAATCACATTCTATTGCCTAAATAAAGACCGCTTTTTATTATCATCATCATCATCATCATCGTGGTATCGGAAGTTTTAGTAGGCCCATTCCTTAGTATCGAAATCGAGTTTGAAGTTTTAGTATCGTGATGGCACTAGTTCATGTATATTTTGGTTGTTTTGTTTCAGGGAGCACAGCTGACCGCGGAGGGCCAGCGTCAGAGAGCCTCCGTGCGCATGTCTCAGTACCTCCAGTCCTGGCAGACCATCCACCCATTCGCCGACCTCAGCAACCCCAACGCCAAGCCCTCCAAGAGGCACCTGCTCCGGAGGTACATGGGGCTCAACCACTCCCACCAGCCACAGGTAAAACTAACCCACGCATCCAGGTTTCAACCTTGTTATAACTTTCAGAGGTGGGTAGTTGTATGTATAAGTTATATTTACTTCTATTTCTATTCAAATAGTACTTCTCAGAGTAATTTTTAGCCATCATAGTTTGAGTCTTACTTGAGCAATAGTGTAACAGTATTCTTAATTGAGTAAAAGTTTTGGTTTCTCTTCCCACTGTGAGTAAAACATGATTAGTTAATGATATGATAAATGATATTAGTTTGTCTCATTTTTGTGTCTGTCCTTTGAAAACACCAGATTTTGTGCATTATTTCATGTTTTCTCCCACCTGGGCAGTTAAACTTGAGTAATAGTTTCCCCAAATACTTTTTAACTCTTGAGTAATTTCTCGGAACACAATCTATTAAGATTTAAATTTTACTTCCTGGCTGGAAATCATGACATCACACTAGGGAATTCCGTGACTGTTACCTAGCAACCGTGTAGTGCGCTGAATCAAAACTCCTCGGAATGTACACAGAGATTATTATGTGACAAATAAAAATATAAGAAAACACCTTTATTTTGTGTAAATAAGTATCCGAAAAAATGCGTGACGTCATTACTGTAGAACTATATAAAATAAAACTTTCCACTTCCTGTAATTTTTCAACATATTTTTCAACTTTTCTTCACAAATTCCTTCTTGATTGGTGTAAAACTATAAGTCGTATTTGCGACAGGCATTAACCCACCAAATGAAGTCAAAATTTGAAAACATAAAAACGTGTCAGACGCATTTTAAAGGTACAGTATGTGGCACGTCACCTGCATGATTCCCTGGAAATAGAAAGTTAAAACCACACTTAAGAACATTCTCCAGGGAGATAGACAAGTTTTATGCCGTACTGTGGAATATTATAGCCATAGGAACGACATTTCCATGGAAACAAGCAGGAAGAAGCCCCTCCTCCAAATAAGAGTCAGGCTTGGATGCATTTTAGTCTATTTAAAAAGTTACATACTGCGTCTTTAAATAGTAATAATAATTTGGAAGTAAAGATAATCTTACTTAAGTACAATTTTGGCTGCTCTACCCACCGTCAAATATTGAAGTACTGATGACATAACAGACACTCCTCTTTTTCGTTCATCTGTTTCTTTGCTTCTTTGCACTGTTCTCTTTGTCTGTTTCTACGTCTTGTGTAAATGGAGGAATTTAAACGCACATATCCACAGACATTAAAGGTGCAGGCGTGTCTTGTCGGTTTTATGGCTCGGAGACATTGGTTTTAATTAAGTTTGTGTTTTCTTCAGGGAAGAGGCTCCTATCCGAACGACTCCTCTGGATGGTGAGTGTACAACGTGACCGCAAATAGGCTCGTGACATGTCAGTGGGTTCAGAGTGACGAACAAGCAGGAAAATTGCTATCGGAATAACTATTCAAATCACGATATTCCATCCTAATCATTAAAAGTCCTCAAAATGGCGCCCGTAACAGGAAAACCATATGTGATTGAAACTCATGAATATATTGTGTATTATAGTATCATTTGGCTTATGAGGTTGTTAATTGTTCCATGTTCTAATCGTATTTTGTCCTAATAGTGAATTTTATGTTAAATAAATAAGTGTGGAACAGAACAACAACAAAAATACAGCAGTAGTCTGAGTTTAGTTCAAGTCTGAGTCCATCATCAGCACTAGCCCTAGATAAATAACAGTACAGAAACGCACACGATAAATAAATATTAGAAATTAAAGACGACACTGTGCAAGTTTAATAAAAGAATAAAGGGCTACAGTGATATTATATACAATGAGTGGCTCTGACTATTATGCACAGTGGAGCATCTGAACAGGATAAACAACATGTGACTTCAGTGTAGCAACAAAAAAATAAATAAATATACAATATTTTGGGAATTTAAATACATCTTTATTGTATATTTTCTGTTCATTTTCTTCTTCAGGCTGGTAGTCAATGATGCAGTTCAAAATTCACTGGATCCAATCGACACGGCGAGGTAAACACATTAAATATACTTGATTCATTATGAAACAGTGACACTAAAACGATTATTTTAAATATTGTATAGAAGTAGGGCTAAACCAGGACTAAACCAGCACTAAACCTAGACTAAACCAGGGCCAAACCAGGTCTGAACCAGGGCTAAACCTAGTTTAAACCAGGACTAAACCAGGACTAAACCAGGTTTGAACCAGGACTAAACTGGAACCAAACCCGGACTGAACAGGACCAAACCAGGTCTCAACCAGGACTAAACCAGGTTTGTATATTTCTGCATTTTAGGTGGAGAAAGAAGAAGTTGAACTGTTTAACTCTGCTGTTTAACGACTTGGCTCTAGAAAGAAAGGTTTGTGTCAAATCTATTCATTTTAGTATAAAAGTCATGTATTATTATTATTATTATTTTACATCTTGTATTTTTGTGTTTAGTTCCGGTTGTCGGAGGTTCGGGGTTTGCACAGATCCATGACGGTTTTGGTTCTGATCTTTGTCATTCTGTTTGCCGTCCAGATGCTCGTTTCTGAAAAGTGAGTCATTTCCGTTGGGAGTTGGGACTGGGCGACGTGACAAACAAAATTATTCACGAGTAGTTTTACACATATTGATCAGTCATGATTTTCTATTTGATTTTATTTTGACTTATTAAAAACAAATAAAATGTAAAAATTGCCGTTTAACACAACAAATAGTCAGATTTCTTCCTCCAGAGTCTTGCGTCTGCTCCAAACCGCAGGCTTTCACTGACAGAGGATTGGCTGTGGACCTTTCCTTTAAAAAGACTCAAGCTGATCACTGATGATTAAAAATGACTGAATCTTTCAAATTCAAATTTCAGCCCTATTTTCAGTTCATTTTAGGATTTAATGGCGATGTAAAATATCCAAATTTCAGTGTACGTCGTTAACAGTAGCGACAGTAGCTCAGTTGGCGGAGTGTTTGCCCACTGATCCGAAAAGTTGGCAGTTTGAATCCCGCTCTCGACATAAACATCACTGGTTGAGCGGTCAGATCCACCGACTCACAGGTTGGCGGTGCGATTCCAGCTCCCACAGATGAATGCTGCCGTTGCGTCCTTGGGCAAACCGCAAAACCTCCTGTCTTTTTGCTGAAATAAAAGCCGCTAACCCTGTAGTTTACACCTCTACAGACATATTGTAAAATGCATGTGATTTTTGTATTAGTTTTGTATTAGTTTTATCTCCAAAGACCAAATAATTTTAATGGCTAATCTAATCGAGCAACCATTACAACATTAAGATACTGAATGTCATTTTAGATATACATTTTTACAGTGTACATTGCTGTTTTTTTGCAGAAACTACCAGATGGCTATTTCCTACGGAGTCACTTTCCCCGTTTTGGTTTTACTTCTGTCCATCACATTCATAGGATATTTAAAGGTAAACGACACCCACATATTTACGTGTTAGTCAGAGTGCAGATAATAGACACAGTCATAGGAAACATGCAAATGAACTACTGAGAACTAATGCAAATACTTGTTTTGTTTAGCAGCCATAATGTTAACAAGGGCTAAAATTACACAATAGTTTGATTAAACTAATAAAAATAAACAACAGCACCTTTATTTTGTTAAATAAAGGTTTAAAGGTCAGAAAAATGCCTTCCTTGTGCGTAAATTATCTCTGCATTTTTGACAGAATTTGACGACATAGGTAGAGGGATTCTGGTTTAGACCTCAGCCTATTCCCGTACTTTTGCTTCCTGTATTTTTGTACTTCCCGTATTTTTTGTACTTCCTCTCAACTTTTTTCCACAAACTGCCATCGATGTGATTCTGGTGTAAAACTGTGTGTGACTGTGATTTAGCCCAGATACTGTCCCGCCAAACCAAGCCTTTTCTCTTTTCTTTATCATGTTTATATTTTGTATTTTTATGTCCTTTTTGTCCTTGTGTTTGAGCAGAAATGGCGTTCGAAGTTGCCGCCGAGTCTTCACTGGGTTTATGGGTTTCCGCGCGGAGTTTCGTTTCAAGCGGTTCTTCGTCTGTTTGTGATCATTCTGTGTGTCCTCATCACTCTCACTATGGCCATCCTCAACTACGTAAGTCCTAAACCAGGTCTGAACCAGGTCTAAACAGGACTAAACCAGGTTTAAACCAGGTCTTAACCAGGCCTGAATCAGGTCTGAACCAGGTCTAAACTAGGTCTAAACTAGGTCTGAACCAGGGCTAAAACAGTTCAAAAGCAAGTCTAAACCAGGTCTGAACCAGGTCTGAATCACGTCTGAACCAGGACTAAACCAGGACTAAACCAGGACTAAACCAGGGCTTAACCAGGTCTGAACCACGACGGAACCAGGACTGAACCAGGTCTGAACCACAACGGAACCAGGACTGAACCAGGTCTGAACCACAACGGAACCAGGACTGAACCAGGTCTGAACCACAACGGAACCAGGACTGAACCAGGTCTGAACCACAACGGAACCAGGACTGAACCAGGTCTGAACCACAACGGAACCAGGACTGAACCAGGTCTGAACCAGATCTGAATCAAGTCTGAACCAAGACTAACCCAGGTCTGGTCTGAACCAAAACTGAACCAGGACTAAACCAGGTCTGAACCAGGTCTGAATCAGGACTAAATCAGGGCTAAACCAGGTCTGAATCAGGACTAAACCAGGTCTGAACTAGATCCAAAGGACTCTTTCATAAAACAGTTTTACTCCATGAGATGATAAGGGTTTTTTCTGTCCTCTGTCTTTTTCTTACAGTTTTTCCAACCAGGAGACAACTGCAGCTCCATCACCAACATCAACGACCTGCAGGGACTTCGGCTCTACACGGGACCGGTAACATGATATTCTGTCCCCTACTCCTGCAGTTTTACTAGATTTATTGCAGTATTTGTTATAGGAAGGGGGTTATTAGTAGTAATAGGTGGCTAGAATTTGATGTCATAATTTCAGATGGAGGGCGGGGCCTATATAAGTCTATGAGAGATTCACTGTTTTTGAAGGAAATATCCGAACTTATGATCCACCAATGTCATTATTGGTTTGGGATCGGCTCCAGAAACTTGTCATATTAATCTTATGTCTTGAAGCAGGCTTATTCTGCAAAATTTACTTTTTAGACTTTTTAACCATGCTATAGTTCTCTGCTCTGTACTTCGTTCTCCAATTTTATTTTCTTAATCGGTGATACACATAGAATTCGGCAGCATTGCAGTTTTTTTTTTGTTTCATGTGGATAGGCCCAGTAATTACAGAGATATTAACCATAAACCAGGTCAACAAATCTACAATCTGACAGTTAAACAGCAAACTCCACCATAGAATTCTGACCTGTCTCCAGCTCAGTTTAAACTTTAGAGACTCTACATGTCATGAGGTCGCAATCTGTTCACTTTAATGTATGTAACATGCATTTTTCCCTTGTATTCTTTCAGTATTATCTGTACTGCTGCCTGCTGGCCATGCTGGGAGTGGTGGTTTTCGTGAAGACGTGTATGTCGGTGAAGGTGCTATTGCTAACGCTAGCAGTGGTCGTTTATTTGGCGCTCTTTCTTCACGTTTACGCCCCGAGATCCTTCTGCTACGTCGACCTGATCTACAACGGGACGCACAAGTGGGTCCCACGCATCCGATACTGAAGCGCTTGGGTTAGATTTATGTTGTGCTGTTCTAGGTCTAGTGTAATGTGGGTTAAACTTATCGCTAGCACAGATGACTAAGACAAGGCGCTGGTGCAGGTCTGATCTTTTCTCTGTGTCACATTCAAGTGCATACAGTGCAACAGGCACGATAATAACTGCTGCTTATAACAACACACCACACCCTTTCTTTTCCGAGAAGTTATTGCATCTTGACCCAATTGCCGTATTTTCTGGACTATAAGTCATAGTTTGGCCGGGGGTGCGACTTATACTCAGATGCGATTTATAGGTGAAATATATGTTTTTTTCTTCATTATTATGCATTTTTTGCCTGGTGCGACTTATACTCCAGAAAATACGGTATGTAAACGTTCAAATGCAAGAACATGAAACGTTTTTTTTCTTAGCATCTCAAAACTCATGAGGTGCATTTCAAATAACTTTCTACCCTACCTTGAATTTTTCCAAGCCATTAGTACAATATTATTCGTTAAAAGAATTAGAAATAGTGAACATTTGCACACAGCACGTTCAAAACAGGGACTAAATCCAGACCTTAAATCCTCTTAAGGCAAGATAACACATTTGTCGTGGTTTTAGCCTCCTCAAAGCAAAGGCTGGGTAAAATAATGGCAAACAAAAACAAAACAAATTTTCATACTGATCAAGAACAATTTACAATCATCATTAATTTTTTCCAAATTTCAATTTCTTCCTGGTAAAGTTTTACTTATAATATATGGTAAAGCTTTACTTATATTTAATAATGTTTACTTCCTGATTGGACACAGGCAGCACATATGACATACGCAGAATTCCTAATAACTGTTACCTCGCAACCATAATGTTAACAAGGGCCAAGACTTGTCTGAATTACACAACAGCTATGATTGGACGAGGAAAAATGAACGACAACACTCTTATTTTGTTAAATCAATGTTTAATCTGTTAGAAAATTGTGTTCCTTGCTCGCATTTTCTCCCTGCATTTTAGTACTTTTCTTCTCAACTTTTTTTTTTCCACACAAACTGCCACTTAACTGATGTAAAACTATTATAAAACTTACCACAGATACTATCCCACTGAACCGAGTCAACATGAAAACCCGTCATGTGCACTTTAAGTCCTCCAGTCCGGTGCATGTGTCCTAGTTTCATACATTCATCGTTGTCTGGCTCGTCCCACTTAAGGTCTTGTTTTTCACAGCCTCTCCACTTAAGTACAGAATGCAGGTTTGGGTCTCAGTTTGCCATTATTATTTCATGAGTGTCGTAGTGTAAGCAGGGCCCGCACCACTTAAAGCTGAAGGGAGTGAAACAAGAGACAGCAAACAAACTATTGCATGATTACACTGAAGTAGGATGCACTGTAAATTTGAACCTAAAGATTCACTGTTTTTGATTGATTTCGACAAACTTGTCATATTAATCTTACGGCTTTAAAGTTCTTTTAACTGGCAACAATCACGTCTTTGGGGTTGAATAATGGCACCACACAAAAATTACGCTTTTGTTTATTTATACTGACAGAGAAGACGTTGAAGTTTGTGTAAGTTTTTGTTTCATGTGGATAGGGCCAGTAATTACAGAGATATTAACCATAAACCAGGTCAACAAATCTGCAATCTGACAGTTCAACAGCAAATTCCAAGGGTATATTATGCAAAATTGACTTTTTGGAGCTTTCTACAATGTTATAATGTTGTTCTCTCACCAAAAAATGCCTGAAGAGGTTTTATATGTCATCCATGCATGTTTGAGTAATTTATCGATCTCTCCAGGGCCCTATTCAAACCCTCCTTACGGTTAGCAGTAAGGTTCTGTGCAATGCTCCGCCCACAAGCCTACGTCATCCACGCCGCCACGACAGTTCTCCATAAATATACAAAAGCATGATACAAAACTGTACACAACAAACCTGGTGCGATGCGATCATACGACAGTTCCCATAAATATACAAAAGCATGATACAAAACTCTACGCAACAACTTCACAAACCTGGTGCGATGCGATCATACTGTAAAGGGCAAATAAACTGAACTGATGTGCAGTAGTTTCATTAGCGGGACGCGCGCTGATTATGTTGTGATAGCGCTCTGAAGGGGGAGTGACTTAACGCGGGGAGCAAAAAGAGGGGAGACTAGAGCTTCAAAAATGAAACTCATAAAACATGTTAATATATTGTTTTAGGCAAATACAGCATTTTCAAAACAATAAAAGGCAACATGGTGATGTAAATATGTTATGTGTTAGCAGTTGTTACGACCGAAGGGTTGATCAAAACGTATTTAAGAAGGACACAGGAGAGCAAAGATAAGGGTTCAGTGTTGTTTATCATTTTCTTAACTTCAGGTTCTTCTTAAGGTTTTAAATCTGTTGGAAAAAAACAAAACAAAACCAAACCCCGTGGCCTATAAACTTTCCCCGCACAAAATAAAGAGCGAAAACGGGACGTCCGGACTCACCAGGCCAAACAAAAGCTAAGCTAACAAAAGCCACGAAACCGGCATGAAGACGCCAGCAGGGAGCAGCGGCGGACGCGTGGGAGCCTTGCGGTGACCGGCGGAGAGCGGCGGGCAGAGAGAGAGCGAGCACGCCGGGGTCACGCTGTTTAAAGGCTCTGAGGCGCGAAACCAAAACGACGGGAGCAAAACTATGAAAAATATACTTACAAAAAGGGCAAGAATCCTAAATCACCTACCAACTAACTTAAAGTAACAAAAATATACAGAAAAAAATAGGAATACCTTCTGTGAATTAAAACTGGGGAAAAAACGCTACAAAAACATAGGCAATTAAAGGATACAGGGGGAAAAAAGTGCCCGAACCTAACAGCAGTTAATACTATAGGGGTTCTACAATACGACCTATTATCCCAATAACTATATTCATTCAGTTTAATACGACAAGTTTGTGGAGCCAATCCCAAGCAAATAATAAGTTTCAACATTTGTGGGTCAAAGGTTTTGGATTTTTCTTTCAAAAACAGTGAATCTCCCGTAGAGTTAGAGGCCGCTGCTCCATCCGAAACTACGGCATTGTCAGATTCTGGAAAACTGTAAAGGCAAACTATTTATTCGTGATGCGATGACGTCATACTCCCGGACGCAGAGATCGGGGGCATTGCACGTCGTTGGTCGCTATGGCAACAGTCCTGATTCTTCATCGTTCTGAAACCCATGGGTGTCAGTGCTAGAAAAGGCTGTGTGTTTTGTGTTTTCGCTATAATTTCCACGGACGCGGTACTGTTTGATAATGTTATATTTTTGTACATTTTTTAATAATAATGTGTTAATAATGTTTTAATAATGTTTTAATAACGTAATAACTGATGATGCCTGATGTTTCCTCAGACCCGGAGTCCTCAAAGACCCTCAGATCATGTCCGGAGTTTGGCTCGTCATCTTCTACGTGGTGGGGCTCATTTTGGCTCGACAGGTGGGTCAGCGCTTTCAAAAAAGGTTTACCAGATGTTTCATAGTAATGGATTTTTCATTTCCGGGTAGGGTTGAAATTTTTGAGTTACGATTATTGTGAGGAAAAATATTGCGATTTTACGATTATTCATGTTTATTGACACAAAAAAAGCACACACACGCAGGCTGTGAGTACTTACGTTTATACGGTTATACTGTAGGTTCTAAAACTTCAGCGATGAACCTACCGTGGCCAAAAATATTTGTGGTAACTGAAAAACCAGTTAATCTCGACATTCCTATTTCAAGGTAGATTTCCATATACATTTTTCCCAATTTTAATTACAATACTTTTTTGGATTTGTATAGAAACTTGTTCATCTATTTACTGTCTATATTAGAGTTTCACAACACACTATTAAAGCTGCTGTTTAATTAGAAAATATTGAAATTCTGTTTGTGGGCAGTAAATTTCATTAAAGCTACTATTATATTTTTAGATTTAGAAGTTGATGTTTACTGAATTAATCGCATAAAAAACAATCAAAACACATTGTGAAGATCTAAAATAAATGAACAAACTTAAAGTGTCTGTATCTGATTTTTTCTATTTATTTATTTGACCAAAATGTGTCTTGCCCCGGTGCAGCTCTATTGTGTAAGCAGCTCTTGAGGTCAAAATAAGTCCACTTGTCTGCATCTAATTCTAAATCGCTTCATTGTCGGAATCGGGAAGTGCGTGTTATCGTGCTAGTTGCTGCTAAGAGTTGCCATGACGATAGACTTCGCTCTGGTCTCTGGAAGTAGTGAAAAGTGCGGTGAATAATTAGGATGCGCGGAATGCATTAGGTAAGTGAGGGTGGTGTTACTTCCTCAAAAACAGACCTGGAGCTGTGTTTTGTTTCATTCACACATGTTTGAGTAACTCTTTATTATTAGTCTCTCTGCATCTCCAAAGCTCAAAATGCTCTGTTCCACCTTGTGATGTCATGTTGTTGTAGTTTTCAAGTTAACAGCTACATTTTACCTTTAGTTCAGTAGAGATTGGCATTTCCAGGGCTGAAATGATCAAAATTAAAAATCCATACAAGTTTACAGACACAGTGGAGCACTTCCTGTATCACCACATGACATCACAAGGTGGAACAAGTAGTGTTTTCTGTTTGAGAGAAGAACTCAGCCTAAATATGCAGGGTTTGTGTGTTAAACATGCGTGAATGAAACAAAACACAACTCCAGGTCTGTTTGTGACGAGGAAACGTTATAACATAGATCAGAAAATAGCATAATATGACCCTTTAAAATGAACTAGTTTTTAAAATGTGAATTAAAAAATCAGTTCCAGCTCCTTTAATAGCCTGAATATTTAGCGATAATGTTTTATTCTGGGGTTGTGATCTGCTAACTGCTCTTTCTGCTCCTCCTCAGGATGAGCTAAACTGCCGCGTGGACTTCCTGTTGGAGCACTGCTTTTGTTTGGAGCGAGAGGAGATGGAGACGATGGAGAACGTAAACAAACTTCTGCTCCAAAATGTCCTCCCGCTGCACGTGGCCTCCGTCTTCATGGGCAAAAACATCCGAAACCAGGTCAGAACAGAGTCTAAAACGTACAACCTAAGTTCTAATCATCTTAAAGGTACCGTATTACACTATCTTCTGATCTATGTTATAATGTTAAACGAAAAACACTCCTGTTCCACCTTGTGATGTCATGTGGTAATACAGGAAGTGGTCCACTGTGTTTTTAAGCTCCTCACATCTTCACTAGTATCAGTTGGATAATTTCCACCCTGGAATTGCCAATCTCTACTGAACAAAAGTTAAAATGTAGCTGTTAACTTGAAAACTACCACTACATGACATTACAAGGTGGAACGGAGCATTTTGAGCTTTGGAGATGTAGACAGAATAGTAATAAAGTGTTACTCAAACATGTGTGAATGAAACGAAACACAACTCCAGATATGTTTTTGATCAGATAACATTATAACACGGCTTAAAGCTCGCAAGAGTTAATTTTGTGTAATATAGGATCTTTAATCATCAAGATTATGGACAAAAAAACGTTGGTGACATAGGTAGAGCGATTCTGGTTTAGAAATTGTGTCCACATGCACTACTCCACCAAACCAAGTAATAATTAGAACATGAAAACATGAAAACCTGCCATGTGCACTTTGAGTATTTGTAACTGGTCACTTTTTACCCCCGTTTTTTGTGTTTAAATGTGATTTTCTTGCAGGACCTGTACAGCCAGTCGTACGACTTCGTGTGTGTGATGTTCGCCTCTGTGCCGCAGTTTAAAGAGTTTTACAACGAAGACTCCTTGAGCAAAGACGGTCTCGAGTGTCTGCGCTTCCTCAACGAAATCATCTCCGACTTCGACGAGGTACCAGCCGAATGCTGTTGTGTCCTTGGGCAAGACGGTTCACCAACCGCGCCTATATATCAGTGTGGTGTGTGAGTGAGCGGGAGTCAGGGGGGTCAGTGGTACAGATCGACAGCCTCGCTTACCCTAGTTTTCTCTAAAAGCATAAAAGAAATATAACAAATGATTTACTTCCAAACAAATACAAAATGTAATTGTTTTTTATGAAGCGGGAAAGTTAAATTATGAACGTTACTATAACTTAAAGAGCCAGTATGTAACTTTGTGGAGGGATCACGTTATCTGCATGATTGTTAAAACCATACTCCATGGAAATAGATAAGTTTTATTCCATACTGTGCAATGTCAGAGCCAAAGGAACAACATTTCCAGGGAAACGAGCAGGAAGAGGCCAAATAAGAGTCAGGTTTGTGGAGACGCGAGCCCGCTCACATTAAGGACACCTGCTTTTTCAGTACAATAAATGCAACCAAAATGAAAACAATATGCTTTTATTTTTGACTATTTTTTTGGCTAAAAAGTTACATACTGTGGCTTTAAGTTCGATTTGTGAGTCTTGCTATCAAATTTTGATATTGATATAGGCCACAACAGCAAGACATATACATCAAAGATCAATATCAGCGAAAAAAAATGTCGGAGCATCCTTAAAAGCGACTTTGAGTGTCTGGAAAAGCGCTATTTAAGCCCAATACGTGAAGTCATTATTTATATATTTTTATTTATTTATTTATAATGTTTCCATCTTGTCCTTCACAGCTGTTGTCCAAACCAAAGTTCAGTTTAGTGGAAAAGATAAAAACCATCGGCAGCACTTATATGGCTGCAGCCGGCCTCACTCCACCAGGAGAGGAGAGAAAGGTCTGTCCGTTTTTATATCAGATTCTGTGTTATGATCAAATTTGTACCTCACCTACTTTATTTTATTGTTTTTTTTGTTTTGTTTTTTACATCAGGATCTGTGCTATGGAAAAAAACAACAGAAAGTGATACAGAAAAAAAACAATTTGCACAAAAGTTTAAAAAGTCAAATTATAATTCTATCTGATGCTCAAAATTGCTTATTTTAACCATAGACTGTATATATAAATGGCCATAGCTCACCTGCCAGCCGCCGCATTACAAATAGGAAGTGAGCATGAGCGCGCTTCCACCTGATATGGTATTTGTGGTATTTTTATTTCACTATTGTTTCCGTAAATCAAGATGAACATTAATAACATTTCCCTGAGGTCGCTCCTCGTTTGACAGGTCCGATCATTTTAATTTAGTTTTAGTGTCAGTCTTTTGACTTTTTAGTTGAATCATTATTTATAATTTTTGTTTAGTTTTTGTCAATATGTTAATTTGAGTTATTATTATTATTATTATTATTTATTATTTTTTTAAATTTAGTTTTAGTCAGCAAACATATCATGACTACGAATACTATGACAAAATATTTTAGTCGATGAAATGAACACTGATTTGTCGATATGTATGTGATAATCTCTTAATGTGCTCTATATTGAACTTATTTTAGTCATTTTTCTATCACTTTTTCGTTTCCTCTTTTCAATGTGTTTTTATTGCACATTTGAACGCATCATTTGCCTTTGTGAGTCTAAAAGCTGATGTGTGGCGCCCCCTGCAGGACAATTATGAGCTGTCGTACAGCCACGTGAGGGCCATGGTGGAGTTTGCGTTCGCTTTAATGGGGAAACTGGAGGCC
>KN473267.1:23223-43444 GCA_000787095.1 Periophthalmodon schlosseri
CGTTTCAACTATTTCAGCTCTGTGCACATTAATAACATTAACTGTGACTGAACTGTGCTCAACTTAAAGGAGACAAAACTGTGCAAAATGTACTTTTCAGAGCTTTTAACCGTGTTACACTTGTTTCCCTTCTCATTTACTCTGTGAAGTTGTATTTAGTGAGATTCATGAATGTTTGATTAATCTTTATTCTCTTGGATTTAAGTCATTGCTCTGCACTTACTTTGCTTTTCCAGTTTTATTTTCCTCATCTGTAACACACGTAGGATTCGTCAGCGTAGCACAGTCATTTCGGCACAAATGAAAAAAAAAAATCTGCTATACGCTAGTGTGATCTGCAGGTATTCACAAGAGGGTTCGACAGCATGCGGCGCTTTGTTGTGAAGATGTTTACGGCGACGTCAGCTCCCATTTTGCAGTTTTCTAACGTGGAAGCCTCACTGAAGTTTCATAGATTATAACTGTAGCAGACACACGTACAACAGGCCCAGTGTCCTTTGTGACGTGGGACTTGTTCTGTTTTTCCTTTCGTTTATATCTACATTAAGTTCTTGTAGTAACATTTCTTAAAGGTCGTGTACCTGGAGGGTTCACCACCTACTTGTCTCCATGGAGATGTTATTGCATTGCCTGGAATGTTTCGCAGTACGGCATTAGGTTAGGTTAAGTTAGTTTATTTGCCACTTGTTGAACACATTGGATGGACATGTGCAAGAAGAAATACAATACATGGAGAAAACACGTATATCTCTGTGGAGACAAGCAGGTTGGTGCCTTCAGCCCAAGTTACAGCTCACATCTGTGGAGAGGCGAGCCCGCTCACAGTAAGAATGGATGTTTTCAAGGTATTTTTGAGCACTAATAACACTTATTATAACACTTATTGTCATACTGCGGAGCAAACAACATCTCTTAGGAGGCACATCTGAAAACACATTGCACCTTTAATTTAGTAGTGTGTATTTGTCTCTTTACTTCTTCCAGGTATAAACCACGGTCCGGTGATAGCAGGGGTCATAGGAGCTCACAAACCACAGTACGACATTTGGGGAAACACCGTGAACGTGGCCAGTCGAATGGACAGCACCGGAGTCCTGGACAAAATACAGGTCAAAAACAGGAAAATGAACCTAAAATACAAGTAGGGATGTGACAGTGTCAGATGTTAGTGTCACGATTATTATGTGAAAAAGCATCATCATTTAAAGATTGTTCACGGTTATTTACCAAACAACAGCGAAATCTTTAATCGCTGGGGTTCAGACGACAACACAACATTCTATAGGACAATAATATTTAATACAGATGGGGGCAGATAAAATGAATAATGCTTTTTTTTAATGCATTAATGGGCCTAGACACTGATAAAAATCACCAGGTCAAACATTTGTACATTTTTCTTTTGGATATTTTATGACAAAGCGCAATGTCGTCAATAGGGACATTTGGCTCTTGTCCCCATCTGGGATTATGACAACATCACTTTTTAGAAAACCACCTGTTCACTTTCATTCACACTGTCAAATTGATAGTTTGCAGCTGATGTCATCAATATTCCCTGGGGATGTGATGCTAACTTAAGGCACTACTCTGTCAGAAGCTCTATTAGACTTTAATATGAGCTTTATTTTAACACAATCTGACCGTAAAGAAATGATTAAGTTGGAACCACAAACAGGTGAGCTGATTTGTGCTGTTAAACAAGTCTCACAAACATCAAATCACAGTCGCACGCTAACCACCATTAGCCAACAGTTTTTCAGTTAGCCGCTCGCACCTTTTTTTGTTGGAAATCAAACACCTAAACAGGACCATGAACGCTCGTGTTGCTCGTACCCATTTTGTATTTTTCTTGAGTTTTCAGACGATCTTAAAACTTTTTGACAGTGTTTGCTAATACATAATGCACATAGAACACCCCCAGCGTAATGTCAGCGCAAAGTATCAATAGGTCGCATTCACGTTATAGAGTCTGATTATGTCATAAGTCACTGTTTTTAAAATATCCAAAATTATGATCCACAGATGTTGAACCTTATCATTATTTGCTTGGGACTGGCTCCACAAAGTTATCATATTAATCTTATGTCAGTTTGAGTTATTCATACTCACAGGGAAGACGTTGAACTTTGTGTCGCTTTTTGTTTCATGTGGATGGGCCCAGTAATTATAGAGATATTGACCAAATTCCACCATAGAATTGTGACCTGTCCTCCAGCTTAATGTTAAAATATAGGTAGGTCAATTAACTAAATCATCTTGACATCCTCAGCTAAAGTTAAAGTTAAATTGCAATAGAATCAAAATAGCACATTGAATTTTCATTGTAACCAACCTGTCCCATCTGACTGGGTCTTTTTTCCTGTGTAAAAACGTTTAGACCTCTACAAACATGTTCTAAAATACATGGGATTCTTGCGTTAGTTTAACAGTTCACATTTCAGTCTCCTACCAGATGTTAACGCCATTGATCTAAAGTTGTTTTTTTTTCTGTTTTAGGTGACGGAAGAGACAAAGCAGATGGTGGAGAGCATCGGATACAGCTGCACTTTACGAGGAGTCGTGAACGTGAAGGGAAAAGGAGAACTGACGACGTACTTTATCAATACTGACCACTACTGATCAATATGAAGCCTGCACCCTACTGCCGCTACAACTGTGTGCAGTACTATTAGAGGAACTGTATGTAACCTGCTTTACAAGTTTTGAGCTTTCACATGAGTCATTTTAGGATTAGAAAGTGGAAAACCAATCAGAGACTCGTGAGGCTCATTCTGATTGGATAATTGTCTTGAGAAACAAAACACCAAATTGTAACATAAATAAATGGGCCGTCATGTCCAGCGTTTTTGTAATTAAGATAAATCAGCATTATGATTGTTATCGGTAAAAGCTACATTTGATTTGAACATGTTTACCTCGTATCAGGAGACACAGAGAGGTCATGTTCACGGAATTTAAAACAGAAACGTCACATACAGTTCCTTTAACCCGGGATTTATGAAGAAGACTTTATGAAGAAGAAGTCATACAATGCAACACTACAACAACTACTACTGTGACCAGCTCTTAATGTGAAGTAAATGTCACCCAATGCACTGCTACAACTACAACTAGAGGAACTACCACTAGAATAATTAGTACAGGCTGAAGTTATTGTTACGACTTCCATTACTATTACTGACAGCTGTATGTAAAACGTATATCTTATGTTCAGTTTCCAATTTCATGCACTTTTCATTCACTGACAGCAGAGTTACTCAAACACGTGTGTCTTGCCCAAAGACACAAAGGCAACATGCAGAAAACAAGCATACTATTACAGTCCGTTACAGAGTTTTTTGACAGAACTTTTGCACTCTTAAGTCACAAAATATTTCAGAATGTTTGAAAAATCTCAGTGTACAAAACTTGAAAGATGTGACACTTTATAATATCGCAATGTGTATATAAATAATGAAGTTTATACTGTTGTATTTCATGTACTAATTTATTGTGATTTTAAATGGTTCGAAAGATAACGCTGACAAATGTATATAAAACAAAAGATTGTACATATTTATTTTAAAATCTATGTTTGCACTTTTTGTAAATACTGATATAGTAAATAAATATAGTTTTTAAAGTGTTGATTATCTTTTAAAATTATGTATTCAATCATTCATTCTAATATGTTATTTATTTCCAGAAAACACTCAAAAAAGTTTTAGTTTTTATTTATTGCTATGGAGCATACTTGGATGACTGGTAGCTGTCATTAAACAAATATATGTATATTTTAATATAAATCACTAAAAACTGAAATAACAAATTTTTATTACATTGTTTTGAAACAGTAATACAAAATATAACACTTTTAAAATGTGCTATGGCATCAACCGAACGTGAATTAATAATCCCTCCTTTTTTTTAATTTCAATTTGAGTAATAATAATAAGCCTTTGTTATTTTGAAGTAATGTATTCTTACATAACTTGAGCATAATTTTAACTACCCTTCCCCACCTCTAAATTAAATAGTGAATCACTTTTTAATTGTGTAGTGTAGTTTATTGTGAAAGTAAATGTTTAATACTAATTATAAACCTGTTCTTCATTCTTTCCTCATTAACAAACCTAATTGTCATACCGTGTTTATAACGCGAACCTATGGAATTTCCTCTTTACTTTTAGTCCCGCCTTCATCCATTCTGATTGGCTTTAACGAACTTCCCTCACTTCTCATTGGCTGTCACTGCTGTCCGTCAAACAACTTCCTGGTTCTGTCCGGTTTGGTTTGTTTTGGAAGCGAGGTGCGTTCAAAAGTAAAGTTTTCAAAGTTGGTAAGCCTAAATTTTCACTATTTCGTACGTTAAATTATGCAAATTACACGTTTTTAAAGGTTTAAAGTTGTTGTAAACTGAATTTGCGCTTCCGTAACACTTTTAATTCAATGACAAACCGTGGAGTTTACCTGTGAACTCATAAAGGTGGTTGGAGATACTCAGAGGTGTCATATCTTTTACGTGCTTTTGTTGCAGTGAAATGGCGAAGATACGTTCGCTGTGATTCTGGCAAACACTGAAGGATTAAATAAAATAATTAAAAATGTCTGGGGAAATGAGGAGACGCCGACCTCCGAAGTCTTATTTGGTGACTATCGATATGAAGGTGCGAGATGGAAATATGGACGCGTCCGTTTGGGTACGGAAAGGATCCATTTGCGTGGAGCAGGACAATGGCCCGAACCAGGGGGAATACCAGTGGGTTAAGGTAAATATCATGTTTCCTTTTTCGTTACAAAGTGTCCTGCAAACTTATTATTCTAAACTAATTCATTGTGGGACTGTCCTACATCCAAGATACAGACTCAATGTATCAGTTAATCATATGACAATGAGCTCAGCCCATTGGCTCACACAGTCTTTAGTGATTCATAAATTATTTTGACACGCTCAAAGATATTTAATAAAAACTATCTTGATAAATAAAGAGCAAATACAACAGTAATTAAAACTTAATTATTATAGTATTAAATATTACATGAATATTGCCTGCAGTGTTCCACAGTTTGGCATCAGATTTATCTAGATCCACAGAGACAAGCAGGTAACGCCACCAGCCAAGTTACAGGTGAGGTTTGTGGAGAGGTGATCCCACCCACCATAAGAATGCATTATTCAAAGGTATTTATAAAAATGCTTACAATTGATTTAATGTAAGATAGATATGTGTAATGCCATACTGTGGAACATTAGAGGCAAAACAATAACATTTTCATGGAGACAAGCAGGTGCAGGACCCCCCCACCCAAAAAGTGCATCTTAAGGCTTTTCTGTTTTTAGTATTAAAATATGAACAAAGCAGGTTTCTGTAATGGTAAAATAAAGCCAAAACATATTGTATAATGTAAAAATTTTGACGTGGGATTCTCTTGATCCTCTTGTTCGTCTGCTCTTTTGGGATCTGTCTCTTGTGCAGGTGCTGGACCTCAGAGAGAGAACGTTAAAACTGGATAGGAAGTTTCTGCTGGAAGTGACATCAGACCTGAGCGGTTTGTTGGAGCCAGTGGATACAGAGCAGCGCCTCAGACTCCTCGGTAAAAAACTGATCTGCATGAACCAGGAATAAATGAATGAAAGCTTTTACACAAGAGCACATCAAATCAAACTTTATTTATAGCTTTATGATTTTTCATACAAAAATGTAACACAAAGTGCTTTACAGTCATTAAAAATAATCCCTCATGCCCTTCCATGAGCTTAGGTCATAATAATATACTCCCCAACCTGTTTTGTCTCAAGTAGCCCCTTGGCTTTGCCTGGCAAATCCAGAATGAAATCTCCCTGTACTTTTATACAGATTTATATCAGTCTGGTCCCCACGTCCTCCACATCTCAAGTCCAGTCCAATGTGATCATCCAATCAGATTTGGTTTTTTTAGTGATGCATGTGAAACGAAGGAGCTCATTGGTCACCTGTCACGTACAAATAAAATCAAAACCGCATTTTTCTTTCAAATACTTTTAAAATCTAAAACCATTAAAGGTACCCCCTGGGTGTGAAGTCCTGCTCTAGATCACTGAACATCTACATTGTTTCTTTAGAATCAGTGCGAGCCCGTTGTTTGTGCTGGTTGTGTTGCAGATCTTGTTTGTGGTTCTGGTTGTGTTGCAGATAACCCAGGGATGCTGACCCAGTTGGCCACCCTGCCTCAGGGCACTCCTCTGTGGGTCACCATGGGAACGGACGATCTGGTCGAGGCTATGCTCAGATATGTCGGACCTGTGTCTTCTGGGAGCACCGCCATCTACTTTGGAGTCCAACTAAGGGTAAAACTGTTTTAAGCACAGTTCTAGTCCTGGCTTAGTCCTGGTCTTGAACATCACCACATCAAAATTGGGATTAAACCCAGAACTAAACCTGTACAAGTGTGAACACACACCTAAAAGGTCAAGGTCAAATTTATTTGTACAATATATTTACAACCACCAGCACTGCCCAAAGTGCTTCAGCGACATAGAGAACTATTAAACAGACTATTGAGTTGAACGTCCAGAATTCACTCACTGAGCTGCAGAGGCTGCACTAGCACTGATGATGATCGGCTGCAGGTGCTGCGGTTTAGGTAGTGACGATTCAGAGAGTCCTTTTAGGTTTAAACCAACTGGATTTCAACATTAAAACTGGCAACCCAGATGAGAGACTCATGTGAGACTCATTCAGCTTTCAGAAAACACAAAATGATCACATAATCAACTTGACCATCATGTCCAGTGTTTTTGAACATGAAGAATAAATCAGCATTACAGTCGTTATCTGTAAAAGCTTTAATTAATTTGAACATGTCTACCTTAAATCTAGGGACGCAGATAGGTAATGGAATTTGAAATAAATATTCTAAATACCATACCTAATTAATTACATAATCTCGTCGCCTCCTCCTCAGGGCTCTGCTAAAGGCCGTGGTCTGAGTAACGGCTCTTATAACGGACAGCAGCTGTTCCAGTGCCCTGAAAACTGCGCCCTCTTCGTCCCAGTGAGTCACATTCAGCAGAGGCAGTGGTCCAGATCACCTCGGAACAGCGCCGAAGGCCACCACGACCCCAACCGTGCCAGGGTCAAAAGTCACGCCAGCCGCCGCAGCAACCACCCCGGCAACCACCCCGGCAACGGGACCAGCAACGGGACCAGCAACCACAGGTGGGGAAGAATAATCGGGGAAGCAAATCGTATAGACGGCAATTATTGAACTCATATAATATTAGAGGTCTTATTCTGTGTAAAAGCTGCTAACTCTGTAGTTCAGACCTCTACTAACATGTTCTGAAATGTCCCTGTGTGTCAGATGCCCTCCCTGTAACTCCATGGGGTCTTATTCTGTGTAAAAGCTGCTAACCCAGTAGTAGTTTAGACCTGTACAAACATGTTCTGAAATGCATGGTGTTCTTGGATGAGCTGTTCATATATTTAACCTTACAGTGCACTGATGAATCTTACTTAAAAAAAAAAGCCAAACCTAATAGAAATGAGATATTATTATAATACGCTTTTGCCCTAAACTTTCATTTAGTGAAATTAATATGTGTACATTAATGAGAAATACTGACGTTAAAGAAGGGTATGTAGAATTATTTTTAATATTACTTTGCCATGGCAGAAAGTAGAACCACACCTCTGTCAGTCAGCCCCAGGGCAGCTGTGGCTGGTATTGTGAATGAATAATGCAATATAAAGTGTCTTTACATGTCAAGTGCCTTTATAAAAAAATGTATTATTATTATTAATATTATCATTATTAGGGCTATAGGCCTTTAGTCCATTAATCCATTCATGGAGTCTTAATTAACCAAAATACGTATTATTCGACTAATCTTTTGATTTAGATTATAAGGATTTATATGAGACAACAGCAGAAAGGAGAACAGAAAGTTAGTCATGGAGTGAGTGAGTGAGCTGAAGATTTGGAATTTTTTGGTATTTATATGTAAAAAAGGCAGATTCAACTCATGATTCACAAGTTTTATGTGTCTTTTTATAAATACATTGTTTCCTTGTACCGTATTTTCCGGACTACAAGTCGCACTTTTTTTTGGTCGGGGGTGCGACTTATACTCAGATGTGATTTATATGTGAAATATATGTTTTTTTCTTCATTATTATGCATTTTTTGGCTGGTGCGACTTATACTCCGGTGCGACTTATACTCCAGAAAATACGGTAGTTTTTTCTGCATAAATAATTGTTTGACATGAACTGCAGGTGTGGTCTGGTGAGTGCAGTTTGGGTCAGATACACAGAGATACGTAATAGTTTTGAGAGCTTTTTCCACGCCCCCTTTTTAATCGACTCATCAATTGGCAGGACGTGTCTTTAGTCGACCAAGAATTTTTTTTAGTCAACTACAGCCCTAATTATTATTTCTACCCGTCTCCTGCAGTAATCACCATAGTAACGGTCAACAAGACAAACCCTCCAGACGCATCAGCCTGCACCAATCCCAGCACACGGCTCCCAAACCCAGCTCTCCTTCGAGCAACCTCCCCCGGACCACGGACCCCGCTCCCCTTTCCAGAGGATCCACGCCCCCCGGGTCTCTCCAGGCGGGGCAGAGGGTCCACGTGTCCGTCGACGACATACTCCGAGCAGGCGAGGTGCGCTGGTGCGGCCTCCTGCCTGGACGGTCCTCCGAAGGGCTCCATGTTGCAGTACAGCTGGTTAGTGTTCATACTAGTCTTCAACTGCTGGGTTTCAGATGACATCACAACATTCTATAGGCCAGTAATATTTAATACAGATAAAAAAATGTGAAAATGCTGAGTTTTGTTGTAATACAGTGAGTTCTTGGGTCTAGTCAAAAATAGAAATGATCTGGTTCAACATTTGTGAATTTACCTTTTGGATATGTAATCAATGGGGAAATTTGGTTCTCGTCCTCCTTCTGGGATTATAACATCATGATCTTGTAGAATCCAGTTGATACTTTGCAGCTGATGTCATCAACAATCCTTGAGGGTGTTATGCTAACTAAAGGCACTGCTCTGTCTGAAGCTCTGTTACTCGTGTTAGACTTTAATCTGAGCTTTGTTTTAACACAATAACACCATAAAGAACTGATTTAGTTGGACAGATGACTACAACAGATGAGCTGATTTGTGCCGTTAAGCGAGGCCCTCTCAAATAACGTTACAGTCACAAGCTAGTTAGCATTAGCCAACAGTTAGTTACTCTCACCTAAACAGGGCCATGAACACTCGTATTGATCACAGGCTCCTGAACGTTTGTTGTTTTAATCCATTTTGTATTTTTTTCTTCTTCTTCTTAAAACTTTTTTGGCAGTGTTTGCTAATGTGTGCATTGTGTTTCCATGTAACTGGTGAACAATCCGCCGTGCACATACATGTAGAACACCCCCAACGGAACGGAACAGATGACATCACAACATTCTATAGGCCAATAATATTTAATACAGATGGGGGCAAATAAAATGAATATTGGTAAAATGCAGAGTTTTTAGTGAGTGGCTACATTATATGAGTGTCAGTGGTGAGTGAGGACATTTTCTCTGTAAAAGCTCAAAATGTGAAACAGCTGTTACAGTTTAATAACATATAAAAGTCTACAACTCTGCTAAATATTTAGTTTGCACCTGACTCTAAAATAAGAACCAAGTAAACAGTCGTACAAAACCAGTTAACACTTAGATAAACAACAGGAACACTGCAGAGCACACACACATTTATCACTGATACAGACTTTGAGATCACACACAGTTGAAGTGAACCTTTCTCTTCTTAAATAACAGTGTGGGTGTTGAGGAAGTAATTGTTGTGGGGCGAAAACAACCGCTCCAGTGACAAAAATGAGACAGTAAAACACAAAGAAATACATTTTGTCTGTTGTGCTGCCCGTAGTTCTGTCACTCAGAATGTTGAGGAGCATTTTTCAAATAAAATGATGTCATTGCGTAACTTCTCTAAGTTCAGGTGGCAAACAAAACATTCAACTGTCCATAGCTGAGACTGAGCTGGAGGCAGGTCAGAATTCTATGGTGGAATTAGCTGTTTAACAGTGAGATTGCACATTTGTTGACCTGGGTTATGGTTAATATCTCTATAATTACTGGGCCTATCCACATGAAACAAAAACCGGCCCAACATCTTCTCTGTCGGTATAAATAAATTATGTTTTCACAGTAGCTTCAGAAAGTGGTGCTATTATTGAATCATAAAAGGCGTGACAGTTTTCAGTTGAAAGGACTTTAAGGGACGATATTGAAATTTGGTGTCACGATTATCATGGCCAAAATAATTGCGATTAATGATTGTATTATGCTAATTATTGTTGCTGACAGTTTAAAAATGTCCTGGATATGAATAATAACAATTTTAATATTATGAATAGGTTCCATATTTAAACAACTGTTAAAGTACTGTACTTTGTTATTAGTGAAAACAACAGTGATCTAGAGGAGATCGTCAGGAAGAAGTAGTTTTTTTCTGCACATTCTGGTGACACAGTGGCTATTATCTTTGTTGGCGATGATCACGATTGTATAAAAAGTGCCACGAATGATTATTGTCAACAATTTTTATCACAATAAACGATATTATTGTTTATCGTCCCATCCCTATAAGCCATAAGACGTGTGTTCCCTCATTCGTCCGGGAGTGGTTAAATGTAGAGAGGGTTTCAACGGTGGTCATCTGGACACTGTTTTTGTGATCAAGATGGTTCTGCTCCCATCCAGAAGCCATTTTCGACTGATAGAACTGGTCTGGGACAAGTCCAGGCCCTGCAGCATGAACTGGGAGAACGCTACAACACAGAGCGCGAGAGATGCCTATGAGCTCAGAGGGAAAGAAGATGGAAGAGTCCAAAATGCACTCTCAGCCTCTTGATATCCCACATGGGCTCTCAACAGAGTAAAAAGAACAAAAAGGAATTAGCACCCAGGGGGAATGGGGCGTCTATCCCATATGTGTCGGGTCTGTCTGAAAAACTACAAAGAATATTCAGACAAAACAACATTCCCCTGTAGTTTAAATCAGAAACTGGTTCACCCCAAGGACAAGACACCAACACAAAGGCAGCGTAATGTAGTGTATTCTATTCACTGTGGTACAAAAGGCAACAAAGAACAGTACATCGGGGAAACTAAGCAACCACGACACAAGAGACTATATCAACACAGAAGAAATAACTTGGGCATGCAGTCGGCTGTCCACTTTCATCTTAAAACCACAAATCACTCATCTGAAGACGGCGAGGTACAGATTTTAAGCAGAGAGGAAAATTGATCTGCTAAGGGAGATAAGGAAGCTATTTTTCTGAAGAAAGAGAATTCCTCTCTGAACAGAAATGGTGGACTCTGACATGATCTACCGTCTGTTTACTGAAGCATTCTCAGTCTGTGGACAAAGACCACAACAAGCCAATCAAATGCTAATCAGATACTTAACAACGCTGAAGGTGAAACGGCCAACACACCATAGGGGCAACGAACCATGATGACAGGAAGTAAACAAGGGCAGGGCAGTTTCACTCTAAAACTCTTCCCTTTGGGGCGGGACTTGGAGAACTCCGAGCAGGATAAAGTCTCAGCGTCCCAGACCAGTTCTATCAATTAAAATAGCTTCTGGATGGGAGCAGAAACATCTTAATAACAAAAAAGTGTCCAAATGACCACAGTTGAAACCATCTATACATTTAAGCCATATTTATCTTATGGTTTAAATGTAGAGAAGTTTGTGGATCTAAATCTGTTCAGTGCAGTATTTGTGTATTTCAGTTGGGATATTTGATTATATTTCCTCTAGCGTTATATACTTCTGAAATTATAATTACAATTTTCGTAACAAAATGACAGAATTTCCACTCAGATAGAAGTCGCAAAGACTGCAATTTTTTATTTAGGTAATATCATTTTCTCTGCAAACTACCCTTTCCCCCTGAGGCCTTATTCTGTCTAAAAAAAGCTGCTAACCGTGTAGTTTAGCATGTTCTAAAATGTGTTTTGTGTCATTCAGGACGACCCAGTTGGACAGTGGAATGGATATATTAACAATCAGAAGCTTTGCACTTTTACTTCTCCTGAGTATGGAGCTCTACGGCCAATCAAACAAGTGTCTGTTGGTAAGAAAACTACCGCTCTGCGTTTTCTGATCCTCTGACCCTCTCCTTTGCGTGCTCTGCTCCATCTGACACTCTCCTCTGCATCCTCTGCTCCATCTGACCCTCTCCTCTGCTCCATCTGACATTCTCCTCTGCTCCTCTGGCTCTCTCCTCTGCATCCTCTGACCCTGTGACCCTCTCCTCTGCATCCTCTGACCCTCTCTTCTGCTCCTCTGACCCTCTCTTTTGCTCCTCTGACCCTATCCTCTACTCCTCTGACCCTCTCCTTTGCATCCTCTGCTCCATCTGACACTCTCCTCTGCATCCTCTGACCCTCTCCTCTGCATCCTCTGACCCTCTCCTCTGCATCCTCTGACCCTCTCCTCTGCATCCTCTGACCCTCTCCTCTGCATCCTCTGCTCCATCTGACCCTCTCCTCTGCATCCTCTGCTCCTCTGACCCTCTCCTCTGACCCTCTCTTTTGCTCCGATGACCCTATCCTCTGCTCCATCTGACCCTCTCCTCTACTCCTCTGACCCTCTCCTTTGCATCCTCTGCTCCCTCTGACCCTTTCCTCTGACCCTCTCTTTTGCTCCGATGACCCTATCCTCTGCTCCATCTGACCCTCTACTCTGCATCCTCTGACCCTCTACTCTGCATCCTCTGACCCTCTCCTCTGCTCTCTGACCCTCTGTTTTGCTCCTTTGACCCTATCCTCTGCTCCCACTGACCCTCTCCTCCATTCATCATTATGTTTTAGTTATTAATGTAATTTTGTAGAAGTAGCATTTGCAATTTTGCACCACTATTTAGATGCTGACACACCTGCTTGTCTCCTTGAAGATGTTATTGCTTTGCTATTTTAATGCCATATTGTGGAACATTCCAGGCATAGCAATAACATCATGGGGACAAGCAGGTGGCAGACCCTTTGTCGGAAATGTTACATGATACACCTTTAAAAACATTCACTCTTTGTTTTTCTTTCAAGTTTCGGAGCCAAAACCGAACCTTCTCACCGCGTCCACCCAAGCCATCAAGTCCATATTTAAGAATGCGCTGCCCCCAAGTGTCCACAAACTATCAACGAGTCCGACCTCACCAGCTCCATCTGCTCTGCCCACAGCTTCTGCCCCAAGAACTGCCCTAATACCCCCAAAGCTCAAACTGCCCCCCTTACCACCTCCAAAACCTGGTCTTAAACCACCTGTGCTCCCTCTCAAAATAAACAACCTTGGAAATCCCATAGAGACGGACCAAATATCAGTGAATAACAGGGCCCACAGTCCGCTGATGCCTCGGGGCGTCCAGGACGAGCCAGAGGATGTAGGGGACAATGTGGAGGAGCAGCCTCAGGAAAAGCAGCGGAGCAGGGTGGAGTTCGGTTTGGGGTCGATGGTGGAGGTGAACGACCCTCCTCAGTACGGAGTGATCAGGTGGATCGGACGCATCCGTGGAACACGTGAGACTGTGGCTGGAATAGAGCTGGTACGTGCAATTTAATATTAATTTATAGGTACAGAAAATAGAATATTACAACCACACATGGAACATTCTCCATGGAAATAGATCAGGATTCTCCACCTGAACTTAAACTTTTGTTTGAATACTTGTGTTTGTAAGTTGTTGTAAAAGGTACTGTGTTATCTGATTAATTAAATGTAAAATGTTCCTGTGTGTGATTTCAGGAGCAGGAGCTGTCTGCGGGCACAGACGGCAGTTACCTCGGAGAGAGATACTTTCACTGTGCTCCAAACAAAGCTCTGTTTGTGAAGCTGAGGAAATGCAGACGAGACTCGCGCTTTCCTGAGCCTGAGACGCCTGTCAATCAAGTGGAGCGCTGCAACTCCATAGGTACTTACCACAGACTTACTAACACATATAGCGAGCACATAAGCAAGATCTAAGATGGCGCCACATACAGTATGGATGTCCTTGCATTTTGGTGCTCTTTGTTTTGTCTGTTTTTGTGTGTAAATCTTGTGCTCTTACATCATACGGACATTTTAGTGCCTGCAGCATAATTAGTGCACTTTTTATCCAAAAGAGTGAGATGCTGCTGATGAGGAAAACCAGCCGGTGCACTCGTGCACCTGGGATTTTCCTGTCCAGTTGTTCTCCCCTCAGCAACAAGATGGACGAACTGGCACTCATGATAAAAAGAAACGGGGACTTCTCTTGTGTTTTATGCTTCATGGAGGCATGGCTCAGTGCACAGATCCTGGACTCTGCACTTCATCTTGAGGAATTTCCGCTCCTCCACGCGGACAATGGGAGCTCTCCAGAGGGAAAACAAAAGGAACACATTGGATCGCTGTTGTTGCAGTGGCCTGTGCAGCTGACGGACTCTCAGATCACGTCATGGTCCACCTTATCCCCGCGTATAGACAGAGGCTGAAGCAGAAACTGAAGCGAGTTACACGTGTTTGGACATTACAGACTGGGATGTGTTCAGGGCTGCAGATAGTTTGGACGAGCACACGGACACTGTGACGTACTACAATCAGTATCAGGACAACATCATCCTGACACACACCAGGGTCAGTTATAACAACGACAAGCCCTGGAACACACCCAAACTCAGGCAGCTCAGGCAGCAGGAGGACACAGCATTCAGGGATGGGGACAGAGACGGTTACAAAGGCTAAGGATGGACTTAGCAAGGAGCTATCAAGGGCTAGATCCTAATACAACGGGCAACTGGAGCAGCATTTCTCTGCTAGACTCTGCCACTGTCTGGAGAGAGCTGAGGCAACTAACAAATTACAAGCCCAGTTAATGAAAGTAAATAAATGCGAATAATGATGCCCTGGGGCAGACGCTACCATTTTGCACCTACGCTCCAGCCAACAACAACCACTCAAATAATTATACTTAGGCATGGCCCATGGACACTGTTAAAGTAGTTTTTTTCCATAATAAAAACGGGTCCAGCTGATACATAGTTTGTCTCTTTAGCGTTTGCAGAGTGGGGCAGCGAGCGCGTTGAAGACCACACTCCTCCAGTAGAGGGCAAAGAGGCGCGGGAGCTGTTTCAGGGCTGGAAGCGAGGCATCCAAGGTCACCTGAACTCCTGTTACCTGGACGCTACGCTCTTCAGGTGAACACTCACAATATGCAAACACTACAGGATTTTTATACCTTAAAGAAGTAGTTTTACTTTTCTAGTATTTAGTGTCAAACAATACATAGACCATTATTCCACATGTTGTTCATTGTAAACCACAGTATTGATCTAAAATTACTTTGTGAAACAGGTCCACTGAATTCCTGTTCAAAACTACAGAACTGATAGATCCACCTATTCACAGTGGCATTTCTCCGCAACAAGCACCAGAGTTTCATTCATGTGATTTTATTGCTGAAAAGTGGCTGTTTATTTACGCTGTATGAGCCAGACTTTTTTTTCTTCTTTTTTCTCATTCTTACAACAACAAACTTACATTAAACAATAACTGTGGCTACAGTGCAAATATTAGTACAATTCATAGAGTTAAAATAGTCTTAATGAGCGCTCTATCCTCTGATCGCTCTAGCCTCAAATGTCGACAATACAGAAATACTCAAACATGCATGAATCAATCAAAATACAGCTCTGAGTAAGATGATGACGAAGGAACATTATTATAAAATTCATATAGTTGATTTTGCAGAGTATGTCGCCTTTAACTCACATTTCCTGTCTGTGTCCAGTCTGTTCTCTTGCTGCAGCTCGGCCGATTGGGTTTTATTTTGGCCGATAGACGTCGAGAAAAAACAGAGCTCCGGTCAAGCTCAGGATCTGCTCCGCTGCGAAATCGTCAACCCTCTGAGAAAGTTTGTAGTCCTCTGTTAAAATGTCTTATGTCATTAAAGCTGCACTGTGTAACTTTCCATTTGCTTGTCTCCATTAGTGTTGTCACGATATTAAAGGTCATTCTAAAGCTGTTCAGGAACGATTCATTTCTGTCCCGTGAACGTGACTTTTTTAGTATCGATACCTGCTCAAATGAGAATCTAGTTTCGATACTAGTTTTAGTATTGATTTGTGTCTGATTTTCGATACTTTTGACGACTCTAGTTACCATGGAGAAGATATTGCATTGCCTGGAATATTCTACAGTGAGCCATTAAAATGACCAATCACCATTTATGTAATTTTAGGTGGTTTTATTAAAGTTTTTAGTAAAGTACTTGGAAAAAAACCACCCATTTTTTCTGTGAACAGGGCCTCTCTATCTGTAACTAGGCCTGGTTGCGCCACCCACTTGTTTCTGTGAATATAGACCAGTAATATACTATACTTCCACTTCCAAATTCCAGACAAACCAATAACATCTCCATGGAGACGAGGTATCTGACCCTCAATGAGAAAAGTTACATATCGCCCCTTTTAAGCCTTCGATGTAATTAATATAACAAATAAATGATTGTTTTGTTTTCCAGATTTGGTTACGTATGCGCCAGTAAGACCATGGCGTTGCGGCGGCTCTTGGAAGCGGCCAATAGTGACACAGGATTCACAAATCAGGAAAAAGGTGCTGTCCAGCGTTAACTTGCAGAACAGACTTTTTTTCACGTTTTATTTTTATGCTTTTAACAGCGCTGTATCTGATTTCAGAACTAGTTCATTTTAAACAGTTTGCAGTGGTCCAAACTTATTCCACACTTTCCCAGCACATTCCTCGCATCTTAATTATTCACTGCACTGAGTTTATAAGCGTTTTGCTGTTTTACTTTATAATGCAATGCAAAAATACTACACATCTTCATTAGGTTAAGTTCACAGTTCTGTCAGTGGGACCAGACTCCGGAATGTTGTCTTTCTGCTCTTTCAGATCCAGAGGAATTTCTCAACAGGCTTTTCCAGCTCCTCACGGTCGAGCCACTCCTAAAGATCAGGTAACTGTGTCTGACGGAGTCTATCAGCCCCCGCACGCTTCCTGTTTCAAGTGGAATTCATGAAGTCAAAATTGTAAATTAGCAATTAGCAATTAGCATTTTAAGAGTCATATCAAAGGGAAAAGTCACACACAAACGCCCACTTCGCATATATCATATTTTTGGATAGAACTGCAGTGGATTAACAGATTTAAGCAAAAAAAAAAAAAAAAGTTTAAAAAATAAATTACCTACTATATTTTTACATCCAAAAGATTTGAGTCGAAGGACCCAACATTACATAATAGCAGCACATTTGTAAATCCTGTAATAATGGCCTGTACAATCTTAGACTATATATATATTAAACTATATTGATTTGTAACTAAAAATCACCCAAACGCATTTTTCTTTTACTATGGAACAGACCTGGACGACTGAGGGATTATACAGATTTCCAAACATCTCTAATAGAGTAGGAATGAGGGCAATTTAAGCATGAAAAATGACAAAACGTGGTGTAAAACTTTGTCTCCTCTTAGGTCCATGTCCCAGCAGCCTCAGGAGTGTCACCTGTACCAGTTGTTCCCTCCATCCCTGCCCGCGTCTCCTTCCTCTCTGCCCCAGGACGATGCTCCTCACTCCCCCATCGCTCTGCTGTCTCCCCCCTCTGGACGCATGAGGGTCTCCAGTGTCCAGGCCCTGCTCGAGTCCTCCTTCTACCACTCTCGCCTAAAGTTTGTTGAGGTCAGTCCAATTTAAAGTGGAACTAAACACTAAATCAACTTTTCTTGTGACTAAACTGTGTGTGTGGTGTTTTAATAGCTCAGTTTACTGTTCTTAGTCATTTTAGTGCAAACTATGTATATTTGTTTGGCTGACAGATCCAGAATAATATCTCTCTGTAATTTTTATACAGATTGATATCAGTCTGGTCCCCACGTCCTCAGCCAAATGTGATTGTGCATTTAGATTGTTTATTTTTTTTCAGTGACACATGTGAAATAAAAGAGCTCATTGGTCACACGTCATTTACAAATAAAACCTAATTCATCCAACCTCTGATCAACAGAGTTTAGTGCTTCGCTCATTGATTCTCTAGAAATCTGCAAAGTTTTTCAGTCCCCTGTAATATTTTTTTTTTCTTTATTTTTTCCGATACTTTGTAAAGTATTGAAGAAGTGTGTGTTCTGGATCCCAGGCAATATATTTGCAGCTTTGTGGTCAAAAATGTATAAAAATGTGCGTGTCCTGGCTCCAGTGGCCACTGCGATTTTAATTACATTACAAGACTAACTTAGCTCATCATTAACATCAGTAAAATACAACAAAATGTAAGAAATCATTATGTATTTGCAAACGTGACAATTATTAAAAATATTATGTTGAGGTTTTTACAGTAAATATTAAGTTTAATAAGTACAATTTTAATTAATAAGTACAAATTAGCTTGACTTATGCTGACACTTGATTATCGACACGACCAGTCAAAAGTTTGGACACTTTTACTTTTTTGTTTCTTCATGATTATTTACATTGTAGATTCTCACTGAAGACATCAAAACTATGAATGTATGAGTGAAAACCATTTCAGGAGACTGAATAGAGTCATCATGAAGCTCACTGAGAGAAGGCCCAAGGAAAAAAAAAACAAAGGTGGTTACAAAGGGAGGATTTGAATATAAAATATAAAACAATATTTAGTGAAGTTATTTAACTTTTTTTTCCTTTGCTACATAATTCCATATATCTTGCATAATATATTTGATGTCTTCACTATAAAATGTAAGTATATTATCTCTACTTATTTAGTATAATAAAATGTAGAAAGTAGTAAGCATAAAAAAAAAAAAAAACATTGAATGAGAAGTGTGTCCAAACTTTTGAGTGGTAGTTTATGTGTTTTTTCAAATTTCTGGTGAAATTTTGGTTAGATCTGTATAAACCTCCTTTGGGATTTGTTCTTTTCCCCAGGCTCCCTCCTGTCTCCTGCTGCTGATGCCCCGGTTTGGGAAAGACTTCAAAATGTACGACGCCATTTTGCCTTCGCTTACCATCGACATCACAGACCTCCTCGATGATAGTACGGCCAGTTCACTAAATATGTGCTTAAAGTGCAGGTTTTCATGTTTTTCTAATTCTGACCTGGTTTGGTGGGATAGTACCTGTGGTAAATATATATAATAGTTTTACATCAAGTGCCAGTTTGTGAGGGATTATTGAAAAAACAGGAAGTAGTATCAATTTGTCTAATCATAACTGTCATGTTTACATTATGGTTGCTAAGTAACAGTTATGGAATTACATCTACGTATGTCATATCTGCTGCTCGTGGCCAACCAGGAAGTAAATTTATACACTTCACCAAAATGAACAAACTTGGGAAAACTGACCAAAATTTTAGCAACTTCTTAAATGTAATAAATTATATTATTCATATTTTAGTGAAGTGAGTCATATGCATTTTCATTTAAATACAATAAATTAGTATTTATTTTAATAGATTCTTTTCTCAGACCAAGGTTTAGTTTGTTTTCCTACCTAAAAATTTCAACTTCTCACTAGCGCTCTCCCTCAGAGTGGTCGCGCGATGTTGCTGTGACGTGTCCGGTGAGCTGATTTAAACGGGTCTTACTATTGGTGGAGGCAGGACGACAGCGCCATCTGCAGTCTGACTTCTTCATGACTGTATCCCAGGTGTGTGAGAGTAAAAAGTCCCCCTCGTCCCGGTTTAGTCCCCACATTATGAGAACCACATTATGGACGGAGCAAACATCATGTGGACAGAGGACGACAAACCTGGTTGCTGGATTAAGGAGGCAGTCGAAATACGGAAACATGTCCACTGGACTTTAAACCGGGACGAAACTCTCACACGCCTGAGATACTGTTCTGAGGAAGTTGGACTGCAGATGGCGCTGTTGTCCTGCCTCCATCGGTAATAAGACGGCGCCAAAACCTGTTTAAATCAGCTGACCGGACACGTCACAGCAACATCACGTGACCACTCTGAGGAAGAGCGCTCGTGAGCACAAACTCTCAGGGATGAAAACAAACTAAACCTTCTATCTATTCTATCTATCTAATCTATTAAAATAAATTAACGGCAGACCAGATGAACCTCACTGGACAAATCAATTGGTAATCTGACCTTGTGTCTGCAGCTCTGAGGCAGTGCAGCATTTGTGAGTCTGTGGCTGCGTGGGAGTGTCCTCAGTGCTACGACGACCCCGATATAACGCCCGGGCATCTCAAACAGTACTGCTCCA
>JACM01027702.1:0-13449 GCA_000787095.1 Periophthalmodon schlosseri
GCTTCACTTCACTGTAAGTTTCTATATTACATTCTATACAAACTAATATGCAAAGCCATTATCGTGACGTATTTACCCCACAGCCCCATAGCTGCCAGTGTCATTTGCATACACCATTTCATAAGCCAGCTGAGGTCATCGATCTGTCTAAATGACTATAATTTGTGAAATCGTTGCATTTATAATTCCCCATTCTGATGGATTGATTCGACCCTAATCTCTGACTATGTTTGTTTATCGAGGACATTATTTGCAAATTACTGCTTTTAAACCTCGATATAAAAGTGGCCCGTGCCGACTGGGCCGCGTGGGGTCAGCTCACTGGCAGCCTATGTATTTCATGGCCGGTGGAAAATAGCCAAGTGGGTTGTATAGATCAGACAATAGCTGGAGCCTAAAGATAAATGAGGCTGCTTTGTGCTGCCGGTGGCATATACGCTCTACATGGGAGTTAATGGGTTCAGCCGCTTTGGTAACTTTAATTACTTTTTATAGAGCGGTTTATGACAGAACACGGTTTACGGTTGGTTGACTGTAACTTAAACGTACAGGGCTGTGAGCCAGAGGTTTGTTGATATGACCTGAAAGGTAATGTGTGGACACTTATACTTATTTATGCACATGCCAAAGGTCAAACTGGTTTGGTTTTCTTGTCTTGTTTTTTCCAAACTTTGAACTTGGTCAGAAGTGCCCAAGGGAAACACGCCACAGCCACAAGGACCAGACCCAGTGGTGGAGGGTAACGAAGTACAAGCAGTAAAGTACTGCACTTAAGTGGAATTGTTATGCATCTGCACTTTACTTAAGTACATTTTACAGAGGATACTTTTTACTTTTACTTCAGTACATTTGAGAGCAGTATCTGTACTTTCTACTCTACATTTTCTTACACTACATTTTTGAACAGGACTGAAAAGTAAAAAGTACTTTTCATACATTTGAGGGGTTATTTTTACCATGTTCATGGAAACATCCTGACTAAAGTTTTTAAGTTCAAGCTTCGGCTTTGAGCAAAACAAAAAGAAATACACCAAATTCAGAAGAAAAGTTAAGACATTGATCTGTTTGTTACTGTTGAACAAAGTATGTCTCATTTTTATATCACTACATTTACACTTTAAACATTAGAGTGAAATACTTTTACTTTTACTCTTAAAGTACATTTTTAAACGGGTACTAATCCTTTTACTTAAGTAGATTTTTTATATGATACTTTTACTTGAGTAACAAAATTGAGCACTTCATCCTCCACTGACCAGATCTATTTTTAATCCAGTTTTTCACAAATTATCTTCATTGGTGAAAGGAAACCATCCAAGTAACTACGGGCCTTTGGCGGGGTCCCTCCAGAGTCTGGACAAGAGCCACTTTATTTTTATTCCAACAAAAACAACAGAGATGTGCCATCTGCAAAGGTTTCAGTTCATCCTGATAAGTTCCATCACTTGCCTTAATTTGTAAAGCAAAGGTTCTGTCGTAAAGACTAGTGGATCAAAAGAGGCAGACTCGGGATTCAAAAAATGAACTGGGTTTATTCCAAAGAAAAATGCAAAAGCTGGGAGTGGGAGCTGGGTCGGAGGCTGAGGCGATCGGTGGGTCCAAAAACAAGAACACAGGAGGATAAACTGGTGGATAAACTGTCGATAACTTGCCGATCTGTCCGCGTGTGTAGAAATGAGCAGGGTCTTTGTCCTCCAGAGGTTGTAGCTTGATTGCTGATTGGCTGCAGGTGAGTAGTGGGCGGTGCCAGATTCTCCACCCAGCTCCAGGCACAGACACAGAAGGGAGGGGCGAAACGGCGCAGAAACACAGGGAAAAACTGGAATCCTGACAGGTTCAGTTCTTCTGTAATGCTGGTTGCTTTCGGAAGGACATCTGGTGTAAAAACTCACCAAAGTAGCCATGTCTGACAAGGTTTCAGTTCCTCCGGGTAAGTTCCATTCTTCAGCATTGTAATGCTGGTTACCTTAGGAAGGACATCTGGTGTAAAAACTCACCAAAGTAGCCATGTCTGACAAGGTTTCAGTTCCTCCGGGTAAGTTCCATTCTTCAGCATTGTAATGCTGGTTACCTTAGGAAGGACATCTGGTGTAAAAACTCACCAAAGTAGCCATGCAGGTTTTTGGAAGGTGGAAGAAGGTTCCCAAGTTTATTTTTATTCATACAAAGCCGACATACAGATTTGCCATACGCTTCAGTTCCTCCTGATAACATCTCTTCCTTATCTTAAATTGTAATGCTAGTTGCCTTTGGAAGGGCATCTGGTGTAAAAACCCAACAGGCACGTCCTCAGGAATATGACTGCAAACATAAAAATCACTGTCACCTACCCAATGTAAAGCCCCTCCCCTCAGCACTTCCCCGTGTTCCACAGGACAAACAGATCCCTGTTGTTCTGCAGTCAAACTTTACATTACTTTTACACAGTGTTACAAAACTCCATATTTATCATGGCTGATCCTCTTTTTAGGCCAGCGCCTGGTTTATTCCCTCCGTCTCCTCTGATGTATATTTGCGGCGTTCCAGGAGAGGCGTTCCACTGAGGACACAAGCGAGCAGGCTGTCGAGATGCTTTTTCACAGATACAGGCTGCGGCCCCTGACAGCCGGAAATGATCAGGTGGGATTACTCAAGAGTTTTATAGTGTAGGTAAAGTGGACTTTCAGATTATATCTACTGCATGGGCACGACGCAGTCACTCCAAAATGGTGCTTCACAGTGAGGGCTGCAGATATGTCATTTCTGCAGAATCGGATGCCGCTCATAAGCTTGTACAGCTCGTATCTACGCAACAGAAATCCTCAAACGCCTCTACCGTGTTTCTCCGCAGCAGGAAAGGGTTATTGAGTATGTTTTTTTATTAAGGAAAAAGTTGAGTAAATTGGCATTCGCACCGCGGCAATCGCAAGTGTTAAGTGTCGGTGACTAGCAACAGGGACATAATGAAACGGGCCTGAAGCCGGCCTGAAACCGGCCCGGCAGCTGTCGGAGGTTTGGGGGTTGAAAAATAAAATCTTTCGTCTCAGTGTGTGAGATATGGTCATTATTTTACAAAATTGTTTGAGCACGCTGACTTTGTCCAGACATGTACCAAACAAAACGATGGGCTGAACTCCCCTGCGGCCACAGACATGACGTGTTGTTAACAGCAAGTGAATGGAATCCCATTAAGAGAGAGTTTACATTCATGATCATTAGGCCCACAAATTACAATAATTATTTGTAACTCAGCAAACAAAAGCAAATGGAAGAGGGATCGTCTTTGGCACAATGATGAATAAATAAACATTATGACTGATGTGCAGAAGCTTTCTTATTAAAATCAAATAGTGTTTCATACCAGATGAGCTTGTTAATGCAAACCATAAATGGACATAGCTAACCTGTTAGCCGCCGCCTTCCAAACAGGAAGTGATCATGGTGCACTTCCGGCTCCATCGACTCTGGCTCCAGTTCACTTTCTGTGTTAAACTGTGTCCTCTTTCTGTACCTGCTGCTGTCAGACTCATGTTGGTCTTAAATGTTCGTATTAACCCTCTACATGATCCTGGGGTTTTTATTTCACTATTGTGTCTGGAAATCAACATATGAACATTAATAACAGACAAATCAGGGGCCGTCTTCAGTTTTATTGACGGTGTTGCTAAGCGCCCTCTCCCTGCTAAACCAGCGGTGTGGGCGGGAAGGGGCGTTACCTTCAACAGGCTCGCTCTGGATTGGCTCTTTGGTTTCTATGATACTCGTGGTCAGAATTCCCAATATAGAACTCGGCTCCAAATTGGCCGCTATAACCGCTCTAGCCTCGCCCCCTATACCTGCTCTGGCCTCGATGAGCTTCATTTGGAGCTGAACGCTGTGGTGACGTCACACTCACTCAGTCACGTCTTTACACAGTCTATGTTGTCACCATCTTTGACTGACAGAAGAGAAGTGGCCAGTCTGTGCCATGGGGCCCTACGACCACCAACCTCTCAAACACGGCAATCACACAAGGGCAAGGTAGGGCAAGGGCAACAGTGTGTGGGATCAAACTGCCCCATCAGCCCCTACAACCACTTCCTATCATTTATGCACTTCATTCATACAAGGGCAGGGTAGATAAAGTACGTTGCCCAACGGCACAACAACAGTATGTGGGATCGAACTACTGACCTTTGGGTTAGTGGGCCAAAGCTCTACCGCCGAGCCACAGCCATCCTTTAAGGGAGGTCTTTCAACACCTTGTCCAAATGTATAAGGAACACGCCAAATTTACTCTGGCTGTTTATTTTCTGAACAAAAGGACGACTGTCGGCCGTGACCCACAACAAAACAAGAGCCAAACAACAACCTCTCCACTCACCAGAGCCAGTCTGAATGTCTCCCCCAGCCCCTGACCCTCATTCACCACACAGCCACTCTCTGGACTCTGTAGTGCCCCAGTCACAGAGAGATTTGGACACGCAATGCACCGTGGTCTATATTGACCAGTCTAGTGACCAGCGATGCCCACTACTTTCCAAGGTGCATTGTGGGAAATCTTGAGTACACGACCTTTTCACCAACTGGACACCACATTCGGACACCACCAACAATGGCCTGACCCCTAAATAGTGCCCCCTGTAGGGAATAGTGTGGACGTTCGGACACGGCTCCAGTCTCCAGAAAACCCAGTAATTATGAATGAAAACTTCACGTCAACTTATCGTCATAGCAACAAGGTGTGACAAATAAAAGCATTACATTAACAACATAAACAGTTACAAGAAAAACAGAAGGAGCCAACTCTGAACTAACCACAAAATATCAGATCATTACAATATAAACAATGGCTCGATAAGCTGCATAACAAACACATTTTGAGAACAATCCTTGTTCTTAAATTAATGAAATGTTAATTGAGCGAAAATGCTACCAAATAAATATGCTAATCCAATGCAAAACACATTACACAAATTTTCCTGTAGCAACCTCTCCAAATGTAATAATACAAAGTTACATCAGTGCAGCCAATTGAAACTAACAAGCTACACAAAGTGATGAAGCAGCCGCTCACATCATCTTCGCTTTGGAGGAGCGAGGTGGAAGCAGGTTATTGATGCTGTAGCAGTGATCTGACAGCAGGGGGCAGGCAGAGGGGCCCCGCGTCTCCGACAGCAGGGGTCCAGAGGGGCCCCGCGTCTCCCAAGAGCCGCCTCCTGAGCAGAAGGGTCATGATCACGTCTTTACAAGCATTTAGTGCATCTGCGTTTGTTATACAGGTTTTCACATCATGTTTTATAACTAACACAGTTTCCAGTGAGCCGTTTACCTTCTCAAAGCAAAAATGCTCCATCTTTGAAAGGACAAAAGTAATGACGTCACTCAAACTCTCTGAATACAACGTGTGCAAAGAAATCTTTAGCTGAAGAGTCTGAAGGATAAGACGGCAGCCATGTTGGACTCTTCTGGACATATCAGTGAGGACGGTTTTACTGCCTGACATGCTTCCTTTATATTGTAGAGTTTGAAAAGTAAAAAAATGAAATGAAAAATAAATAAAGCAATAAAATAAATAAATAAATAACAACAACAACAATAAAAAAATAAATACATAATTAAAAAAAAATTACAATAAAAAATAATAATAATGTCCTGTGTGGTGAACACGTCAGGTTGTATGGGGCTAATCTCCATCTTCCTTCATTCACTCTCAAAACTGCACGAGCTTTTATCTGGTCTGAGTGAGAGTGAGCGTTCTAACCACAAAATATAAGACTACGTGATTTTGGCGGCAGAGTGGTTAGCTCTGTCCCCGGCGACGCCCCCTGACTTCCTGTTCCAAACGGCTCCGCCTCTTCATAGCAGCATTTCGCTGTAACCAGCAGCAGATTTTCATGTTTTTATTGTTGAAAATGGCTGTGTGACATTTTAAACTCTGCATGTGTGACCCGGAGTCTGAATGTTTTGGACAAATCACAAGTACAGAAGAGTGGGCGGGGATAGGGGGTAGGTGAAAACAGACATTTTGTGTGCACTAGAGACTCAAATGCAGGAAAATACAGGATTAACCAAACATTCATAAACCAGTCTAAAGCTAAAGATGAGGGAACACAGTTAGAACATGGTGAAAAGCTCAAGTCCATTTTGCAGAATATGTCCCCTTTAATCTTATTGTCTGAAGAAACAGATTTTTTTCATGGGGATAGTCAAAAAATATACTGTATACATTTTGTCAGTATTGCCCACCTTGTTAATAAGCTGCACAACCTGGGATTCCCATCCGAATACCAACCAGGCCGACCCAGCAGCAGCAGCGCCAACAATGCCAAGCAAAAACAATGAAATCTCTGTCTTGGGCACTTGAGTTTGAGAGGTTACATAACAAGAATCATTTCATACTTCCACTCTAAGCATCTCAGCAGACTGGAGCCAAATGGGAGCACGGCTTAATGGTTTTGAAAATACAACCTCAACCGAACAATGGACCTGCTGGCAGCTTCCAACTACAACACACCCCAGGTCCTTCAAGTCATCGTTCTGGAGATATCTTTTTGAAGATACTGTTAACACTTTGAGGCATTCCTAAGTAAATACAAAATGCTCAGTTTCGACAGTTTAATTCTGTATTCAAATCTAAAAAAACATATTCAAAATAATTAGTTATGCAGCTCCACCTCCATTGAAAAAATGTATTAAACTCTGTTCCAAACCATCAGACAGAGGGATCAGCTCCAGACAGTCTCAAGACGTCTGTGGATCTTAATAATTTTACTAGAAATTTGCAAAAGCACATTTCAGATAATCCAGTGTGTCCACATCAGTCTGGTTCATTTGTGCCGTGTCACTGTAAAAACTTCACATAACGATTTTTATTTGGATTTATTTGGATTGTAGGAAACATCATGTACTGGACCTGGAGACATTTTATTGTATTTTACTGCTAATGTTAATGATGAACTGTTAGTCTTCTAATGTAAATGTGATGAAAGGTGTATTTTTAATGTGTGTTCACCTGCCCAGGGATTGCACCTGCCCAGGGTCTGCACCTGTCCAGGGCCTGCACCTGTCCAGGGTCTGCACCTGCCCAGGGTCTGCACCTGTCCAGGGTCTGCACCTGTCCAGGGTCTGCACCTGTCCAGGGTCTGCACCTGTCCAGGGTCTGCACCTGTCCAGGGTCTGCACCTGTCCAGGGTCTGCACCTGTCCAGGGTCTGCACCTGTCCAGGGACTGCACCTGCCCAGAGTCTGCAGATGGAAAGCAGTAGTAGGTAAATCTGGTACAAATGATCTTTTCTTTAATTAATGGATTTGCACATGGTCCCTGACAAATAACAAATAAAGAAAGAAATAGTCTTTTTTTCATATTTGCACTTTTTACACTCATTCCGAGTCGTATCTGAGCCTAATTTTACCTGTAAACCATCTTGAGTTTGCTTTGCTACCCTTATTAAACATAAGACACACCAGAGACCTATTTTGTTTGGAGTACTTCCTGGTTCCAGCTCACATAAGCACACAAGTGTTTCCTTAATTACCGCGCCTCCAGACACGTCTTTGGATTTTTAATTTCAAACTCCTCGCCGTCCTTGTTTAGACTTGGGGCCTGTTAGGATAGTCGCCTGTCAGTCATGAAATATAGCACCCAATTAATTTTCTCTTGCGTCGCGGGTGCGTAGCGGCCATTTTGTTGTCATACCTTAGCGTCCTATGAATACTTACTGTCTCACATCTGCCTCTCTGTATGAAACCCAATCTGCCCGCGCTATATCGACTTTTAAATGGCCAGCGCCCCTCTGTTATTCCTATGCATGTCAACACAGCACTACGGAATAGAGGCTGTCCATCAATGCCTCTGGACCAAATTGAAAAGGGAGGGAATTTTGCCAACGCCGACTCGGAATCATTTTAGCTGCATTAAAATTGTAGAAAGAACTAAGGTAGCGGTGGCTGGCAGTACATTGGGGCCATGTGAGGTCACGAGCGAACCTGGATTCTCCCAAAATGCTTAAGTAATCAATTGAACTTAAGACCTTGGTGGAATGGAGCTAAGAATTGGTTGTTAACTTTTTAGTGACTGAAAAAGTTCACTATTGGCTTGTGTTTGTTTTCTCATCAAAAACTTGGAATCGATATTTAATTATGTAGAGCGTAAATATAACTTTTTCTAGTCTACTTTATAAAGAGAAAATATGCAAGTGGAACGCTGTGAGAGTTGGGCCTGTTACGATAACACACTTGGAAGTTGGTCACATTTTTATACAGCACTTTTCCACCTTCAAGGTTAAGTCTTGCCCAAGGACACAACAACAGTGTTCTTCTGTGGGAGCTGGAATCGCACCGCCAACCTGTGGGTCAGTGGATCGCTCTACCAGTGATGTTTATGTCAAGAGCGGGAATTGAACCGCCAACCATCAGATCAGTGGACAAACGCTCTACCAACTGAGCTACTGATGTCCCAAGTTTGATATTTCGCTGAAGTAAATATAGACGATAAATAATAATATTTAAACTCATTTCTGCCGCTGACACAAAACCCAAGAGCAGATTTAAACCACAAAAACTACTATAAATCTACAATATTGTTAAAAATCATGAGCTGCAATAAATAAACAGCAGAATGAAACACTTTAGTCGTTAGTTTGCATCTGTAATGAGTCAGACAAGTTATTTATTCAGACTTTTTCATCTTAAATCTGATCATAGAACCAAAAAGAAATAACCAAAAATGTCCAAGTAGTGCAAAGAAAAAGTGCACATCATAAATACTGACCCCAAAAAAACATCTTTCCAGGTTTCACATCCAGAACAATAAGTGATATAGTGATGGTCGTGACAGGCCTGGCAGTAGTTGAAGTGGTCCCATGCATCCTGCCTCATCAGAACACAGCAGGTTCTACCTCCTGGTCTTATCGCGTGGAGATAGTGAACGCTCCAGTGACCGTGAAGTCGTCAGGAAATGTGTTTGCTGAAACTTATCGTGTCAGTCGGGGTTTTAGGGACAGCAAATAACTTTAGAAACTTGAAGAAAGAGTGAGACTTTTCTATACCATCTCTTATGTGGTGTTGGTGGATTCTGTGTTCACATTCACACAAGTTAAAGGGCCCATATTACCTCAAAGGACCCATATTACCTAAAAGGGCCCATATTACCTTAAAGGGCCCACATTACATTATTCTCTGATCTGTTCTAATGTTGTTTCCTCATCACAAACAGACCTGGAGTTGTTTTTTGTTTCATTCACACATGTTTAACACACAGACCCTGCAGATTTAGGCTGAGTTCTTCTCTCAAACTGAAAACACTCTGTTCCACCTTGTGATGTCATCATGTGGTAATACAGGAAGTGCTACACTGTGTTTTTAAACTCCACACACCTTTACTAGAATCATTTGGATCATTTCAGTCCTGGACTTGTCAATCTCTACTGAACTAAAGGTAAAAGGAGCTGTTCACTTGAAAACTACCACTTCATGACATCACAAGGTGGAACAGAGCGTTTTGAGCTTTGGAGATGTAGACAGACTAATAATAAAGTGTTACTCAAACGTGTGTGAATGAAACAAAACACAACTCCAGGTGTGTTTTTGAGGAGCTTCAGAACATGGTTTAAAGCTCATGAGTCAGTTTTGTGTGATACAGGACATTTAAAGTTCTTCAAATATTCATTGCATAACGATGTCGGCTGTACTTTTACTCAGGTATTTTTGTTGAACAAAGTAAAAATAAGACTCTTTCCTAAAACGATCTCTCTCCTACTTTGTCGTCACCAGTCGGCCAATCACAGCCCCCCATTTTGCATCTCAACCAATCATTGCTCAAGTTGTTAGAACACAAGCTCTGTCTGTCCTGTCTGTCCCTGTTCACCACAGTGTTTTTGAAGATGGAGATTACAGCACTTTGCCTGGAATGTTCCACAGTACAGCATTAAACACATCTATCCTCATGTTTTTTCAAGTTTTATTTATCTAAATGTATATTATGGGGAAATAAAGCAGGTGACAGACCCTCCTCCAGAAAAGTTCCATATTGTAGCTTTAAAGTGTAAGTACAGGTTAACTAGGGACTCGTAAGACAAGATGAGCGGGGAACAACGTCCGCCCTGTAGCCATGGCAACGGTTCTCTTCAGGTTTAGTAGAATTTTAAAATGTCAAACTTTAGACTTTAGTCACACAAAATTAATCATCAAAATTTTTGGACAATTTTAAAAAAGGGCCCAGAAACAATTGTATAATTTTCTTTTTTTATTTTCTTTTTATTTTCAAATATTTTTTATTTACAAAATGCACAGCTCTGGTGATATCTAAAGTAAAGCATATTTTAGTATTTTGATATTTTCTTGTATTGAGCCGGGCCTGGCAGGTGGCTTTACAGACTCCCCAGACTGGATGGCCTTGGAGGAAGAAATCGTTTGAGGTTTTTTCTGTTTCAAATTGCCCACTTTTGTCATTTTAACTCCAGAAAACCTGCCTGACTCCAAGAAAGTCCTTTGCATTCATCACAAAAAGAATCATGTCTGAAGGTGTTTGACCAGTGACTTTACCTGTGTCTTTCAGTGTTAAAGTGCATATGGTGACGACTCATCTCACTAGAGCGTGAATATATTTAAGATTTTACTCATGTTTTTGTTTTTTTTTGTTTTTTTTTATAATTTTACTTCCTGGTTGGACATGGACCATAGCCTGTATAAAGAAGTGGACAACATCACCCACAGCGTTTGTCTCACATGAAGCTCATTGAGGCTGGAGCAGTTACAGGGGCCAATGTGGAGCAGAGTTCCATATTTGGAATTCTGAGTATTTCTGAATATTATAGCAACCAAAGAACCAATCCGGAACAAGGTTGTTGAAGGTAACGCCCCTTCCCGCCCGCACTGGTGGTTTAGCAGGGAGCAAGCGCTTAGCAACATTGTCAATCAAACCTGTTGCTAACACTAGCTGGAGCGACCTCGGGGAAAGAAGGCGCCTGATTATGTTCATATGTTGATTTACAGACACAATAGTGAAATAAAAACCCCAGGATCATGTAGAGGGTTAATACGAACATTTAAGACCAACATGAGTCTGACAGCAGCAGGTACAGAGAGAGGGACACAATTCACATTCTATTTTCAATAAAAAGTGAATTGAAGCCAGAGTTGATGGAGCCGGAAGTGCGCCCAAGATCACTTCCTATTTAGAACGTGGTGGCTAGCAGGTTAGCTATGTCCATTTATATTTAGTCTTTTCTTTGTTTTTTTCCCACAAACTGCCACTTGACTGAAAACTACGATAAATATTTAGCACAGGTACTACCCCAAACCAAGTCAGAATTAGAAAAACATGAAACCCTTGTTTGCTCTTTAAACCCTTGTTTGCTCTTTAAACCCTGTCGTTTGCTCTTTTAAAACCCCGTCGTTTGCTCTTTTAAAACCTTGTCGTTTGCTTTTTAAAAACTCCATTGTTTGCTCTTTAATCCCTGTTGTTTGCTCTTTTAAAACCCTGTCGTTTGCTCTTTAAACCCTGTCGTTTGCTCTTTTAAAACCTCGTCGTTTGCTTTTTAAAAACTCCGTTGTTTGCTCTTTAATCCCTGTTGTTTGCTCTTTTAAAACCCTGTCGTTTGCTCTTTAAACCCTGTCGTTTGCTTTTTAAACCCTGTCGTTTGCTCTTTAAACCCTGTCGTTTGCTCTTTAAACCCTGTCGTTTGCTCTTTAAACCCTGTCGTTTGCTCTTTAAACACTGTCGTTTGCTCTTTAAACCCTGTCGTTTGCTCTTCAAACCCTGTTGTTTGCTCTTTAAAACCTCAGAGCCTTTAAAACCTCTGGAGAGTCTTTGCGGAGATGGCTCCTGACCTAAGTTAACTTTTTTAGTTTTTATGATGTTTTATTCAAAGTCCGTCCCGCCGACCCTCAAGGACGCCGTCATCTGACACCTTCGATTCAAACAGTGGAAATCACTGAATATAACACGAGCAAAGATGGAAACGACTGGAGTCATTCCACTGTTTAGTGAAAATGATGCTTCCAAAGGTTTTCAGTTTTTTATCTCAGTTTGGGCCATTTTTAGAACATGTGATGTTTATGTTGTGTTGGGGTCAAAGCTGTAGCTGTTCAAGGATATTTTTTTTCAGAACAAGATTTCACCCAAAGCCGATATTAAAAGTGTGTCAAGGGCGTAGTCTATATAAAGAAGTGGACTAAGGGAGTGTGACGTCGCAGTAAAATATATTTTTGATCAACAAATGTCAACAGAAATGTGCACCTTCCAAACACAACATTCTTGGTTTGTTAAAAGCAGAAAAACAATTTAAAAAATAAAATATCGCTAAAGTAATTATTTCCTGGTGTTGACAAAAACTGTATTAATGAAATCCATTCTCTTCTTTTTAGAAAACTGTATGTGTTTTTTAAAGACAAAAATGTTTCTGTGAGGTCACCTTCGTCACGTGTCCCACTGCTGTGTCCCTGATCACAAACTCTGGATACGGAACCAGCAGGGGGCGCAGAGTGTGGCCAGTCAAAAAGAACACACAGAGTTAATAATAATAATAATAAAACACTATATACAGTAAACAATGGCACCTTATGGATTTTTCTGAAGCTGTACATCTGACTCTTGTATAATGAGTTATGCTAAAAGTGCCGGTCTATGGAAACATCGATGGTGGTGCTCTCCCAGGTCAGTGTCCCAGAATTCCTTGGGCTCAGCAGATCCCAGTGACAGTCGGAACAAAGACTCAAGTCCATCAGCCATGAGCGGACCTTTCCTTTAAGAGCCCGCGGAGGGAGAATTCTCTCACTCAGCAAAAAGCTGGCTGCTAATTGGCCCGTTTGAGCAGCCGGTCTGCTGAAGCCTCCGCCCCCCGCTGGCTCTCAGCTTCCGTTATTCTGATCCAGTTCATATTCACTCACTTTGATCCTGAAGATGGAGAGAGCGGAGTGAGGGAATACTGTTCAGTTTGTTCAAATGTGTAAAAATACATAATCTAGGCAACGATAAAGTAAAGGTGATGGAGTAATGTGGTAATGGAGTAATGAGGTAATGGAGCAATATCGTAATGCAGTAGTGTAGTAATGTGGTAATGAAGTAATGTGGTAATGGAGTAATGTGGTAATGGAGTAATGAGGTAATGGGGTAATGAGGTAATGGAGTAATGTGGTAATGGAGTAATGAAGTAATGGGGTAATGGAGTAATGTGGTAATGTAGCAATAGGGTAATGTGGTAATGCAATAATGCAGTAATGTGGTAATGTAGTAATATGGTAATGGAGCAATGTGGTAATGGAGTAATATGGTAATGGTGTAATGTGGTAATGTAGTAATGTGGTAATGGAGTAATGAAAGTTTAATGTAGGTTTGAAACTGAAGGATTTTCACAAGTAATGTCCTTCAAATTACATTAATTTAACATTTTCATCATGCAAGTAAAATCACAATTCAATGTTTAATAATAATACTACTATTACTACTACGACTGTGACTACCACTACTACAGTACTACTACTACTATTA
>KN473268.1:8149-21379 GCA_000787095.1 Periophthalmodon schlosseri
GGGGGCCGGGGCGGTGCCCGCCCCCTGCCGCTTCCGCCGCGTCCGGGGCGATCTTCAGCAGCCGCGGAGCGAGCACCTCCGAGATGATCCTGTTGGAGCCCGCGTGGTCCCCGCCGCCCGCGCGCTCCTCGATCATAAACGACCTCATGTTTCCGCCACCGAACGTTCCGTTACTCGCTCCCAGGACGACCATTGTGGCGCGCGCGGAGCCTTTTTATCCATGAGCGCAGTGCGCGCTGCACAGACGCACAGATGTGCCGCTGGAGGTGTGAATGTGACTCAGGACCACCGTGACCCGCTGACACGCGCACCGTGGATCAGAGGCTCGCGCGCTCCATCCTGCTATTTACAGGCACCCCGTCATGACGCACGTGAGGCGCCGCGGGCACGCTCCCAAAATACGCGACCTATATAATGCTTTTGACTCTGTTTGGCATGGGCCGTCTGTCAGCTCCACGTGCACAGACAGAGAGAGTCTGTAGCGCGCGCATTTATACCCCAAAAGTTACGCATGACGTAAAAGTCCAGTGTAGAAGAAGCCAATGGGACGCACGAGTGGAGGGGCGCGTGAGCCCGTGTAGCGCGGAGCTGTGGGACAGCTCCTCAGACTGTGCCCGAGGACAGACCTGGGCGCGCGCTCCTGTAGGTCTATGACATTATCTATGAATGATCCACTCAAACCGTTCATATCCTCGTGATCTGTGCACAGACCCTGGTCCCGTTGAAACCATATGGTTTAACGTGACACGCGCCTCTGGGGTTTTCGCTCTCACTTTTCTTGTGTCCTGCTCTGGAGTTTAGAGCAGCAGCTCCACCCAGCGGTTGCTTACTTACAGTGCAGCTGCTTTGTTTTGTCTTTACATTACATTTCCTGGGATTTCTAAGAGGACAATCTACATAGCCTATCATAAGCCTACAGTACACAGCGTGCTTTATAGAAGAGTTCAAAAAAGAAAAGAAAACATGTTTACTACAGAGGCTCGTGCTCGCTGCTACAAAAATATAAGGACATTTCAAATAAAACATGGAGGTCAGAGATGAAGCACAAACAGCAGGATTTTGTAAAACATTTTCTAAGCCGCTGGGATAATGCACAAGCTGTGTGTTTAGTCCACACCTTTTTACAAAGAATAGGCCTAAATAGCCCATTAATAAACCACATTTTATTTAAAAAGGAAATATCAAAAAATAAGCCTACTTTTGTGCGTAGATTTTGCTCGGCAGGGCATCCAGGTCATCACTCACTGCCCAAGTCGTGTTCCAGTCCTCATGTCCTCAGAGGCATGTGTCTGGTTAGCATGTGGCTCATTTATCAAGGATACATAAGTGTCTCCTTCACTGGTGTATTACCCATAATGCACTAAGATCATTGTAGAAAAAAAGAGGGGCATGATCATAATAATTATAAATGAATGAAATAATGAACAAACAATCAATAAAGTAAGATAAAGTAGGTATGATACACACACACACACATATATATATTTACCATTCAGTGAATATTTCTGTGCCTGTGTCGATGCTGCTCGCTGCCTCTGAAGCCTGTTCCATGAGCCGTGTGTTTGGGCTGAGGCAGGACACTTGCCTTGGAAGGACCTGACTTTGCAGGAACTGACTTAGGAAGCAAGGCAAGGCAGCGCAGCCCCCGTCTGTTCACCTGTCATCTTTCACACGGAGGAAATCCTGCTGCTTATCCGCGGACTGCCCCCTCCCTCCTCCCTCCTCCCCTCCCCGTGGACACGCTGTGTAAATATTGAGTTGCCATGTTGGCGTAAATCCTCCTTTTTGAACATCTCTTTTCTTCTACCGCTACTGCGCGCTTGTTTCCGGTATCCACACAACCTGATCTGGCAACCCGGAGACGCGCAGGTGTGGACTGGTCTGCGATTCAAAGGATGACAAAATACGTGTGAGATCGTGATTTTTATTGCGTTTTACAGTTTTACGCATTTGTTTTTTGTTAATGGCACGCTTTGTCGCACGTGTCTCCGCTTTTGGTGCGTTCGAGGCCGGTCTGACATCACATCACGGGGAATGAATCATCGCATTCTTCGTTCCACGGTGTAGGGATGATGCTGCCGTCAACGCCGCTGCTCCTTTAACGCATCACGGATAGACCACCGCGTACTCAAAGATCCAAACGGCACCGTCGTTTATATTCGTTACCGGGGCCCCGAGCCATGGAGGAGATCCTACGGAAGCTGCAGAAAGAGGCGTCCGGGCACAAACACAAAGCCCTCCGGGATGCTTGCGTGTGCGCCTGCGGTGAGTGGACGGCAGCCCCCCGGTGCTGTGGGTGGTGGGTGGGAGACGCAGGGCCAAATACAGGGGAGGGAGCAGGGGCAGAGGGGGTAGGCTCGCAGGGGAAGGACGGGTAACAAAACAATGACATTAGCCTAATAAATAGCATTTCTAATAGCGCACTGAAGTCCACATAGTCTGCGCTCACACATTTTAGTTCTGATTTGAACTTGGATTTATCCTATTCTAGTCTTCGTTTAGTCCTGGCCTAGTCCTTGTTTAGTGTTTAATCCTGGTCTGGTCCTGGTCTAGTCCATGTTAAGGTCTGGTTTAGTTCCAGTTCACATGCGGTGAATGCACCCATAGTCATAACCATTTAGACCTGATTCAGACGTGGATTAAATCTGGTTTAGACCTGGTTAAAAATAAACCTTGACCCTGGTTTGGACCTGGATCACTCCTCAGTCAGTAGTTGGTTCTATCTCGTTTAAACCCAGAGCAGCCCACATTTAGTCCTGGTTTACTGGCCTTGTTTAGTTCTGATGTTGTCCTGGTTTGAACCTAATAGTCTATTATTCACTGAGTATTGATTTGGTCTCGGTTTAGTTCCATAGTCTCGGTTTAGATCTGGTTTAGTTCTGGCACTGTACAGGTTAGTCCTTGTTTTGTCCTGTTTTAGTCATAGTTTAGAACTGGTTTATTACTGATGTATTACTGATATGGTCCCACTTTAACTTTAGACTTGGTTTAGATCTGGCTTGGTCCCATTGCAGTTTTGGTGACATTTGGAAAGGGAGTGTGTGTTTTGCATGCTTTTAGTCATATCTTCTGGTTTAGTTCTGGTTTTAGTCCTGCCTTGGATCTGCATTAAGGTCTAGTGTAGTCCTAGTGGCATTTGGATACCTCCTGCGTGATTTTAGTCCTATCTTAGATATAATTTAGTCCTGGTGTAGTCCTGGTTCAGTCTTTGTTTAGTCTTGGTTTAGGCCCAGTGTAATCCTGGTTTAGGCTACAGACTCTCTCGTTTTTTTGGTCCTGGTCTAGTCCTGCTTTAGTCCTGGTTTAGTCCTGGTTTGGTCCTGGTCTAGTCCTGGTCTAGTCCTGATCTAGTCCTGGTTTGGTCCTGGTCTAGTCCTGGTGACCTTTGGAAGCTGCTGCTGTCAGTAGTCTTTTGCATGTTGAACAGATATGACCTTCTACAAAGGCTCGGTGCACCTGCCACAGCACCGTCCCAGCTGCTCTCACCAGACAAGCCCAACACGTCCACTCATGTCGTTTCATTACACAGGAAGTAATGTACATGTCAGTCAAATCAACAAAATTATAACATAAAGATCCACACGTGTCATCATAGACTGCATATACGAATGGACATAGCTAACGTGCTAGCCAGTGCTTTCCAAATAGGAAGTGAGCATGGGCGCACTTCCGGCTCATCAGCTCAAATTCACTTTACACTGGAAAACTGTGGCCCCTCTCTCTGTAACTGCTGCTGTCAGACTCGTCATTTTGGTCTTAAAATGTTTGTATTAACCCGCTCTACGTGATCCTGGTATTTGGTTATTTTGCGATTATGTCAGTAAATCAAGATATGAGCATTAATAACAGACAAATCAGGTGCCTTCTTTCCCCGAGGTCACTCCCACTAGCATTAGCAACAAGTTTGATTGACAGCGTTTCTAAGCGCCCGCTCCCTGCTAAACCAGCATTGCAGGCAGAAAGGGGCGTTACCTTCAATAGCCTCGCTCCAGATTGACTCTTTGATTGCTATGATACTCGCAGTCGGAACTCGGTTCCAAATTGGCCCCTATAACTGCTCTGGTCTCAGTGAGCTTCATTTGGCTGGAGCCGAACGCTATGTGTGACGTCACACTCACTTGAGTGTGTACACTTCTGTATGTAGTCTGTTCGTGTCATAGATTATAAGTATAGCACAGACACAAGCAGAATATGCTTGATTTAATAACTACACTTTTAATAGCCTTAATAAAGCACAAATACTTAATTCATAATGAACAAATCGTTTATTTAGGACTTTTTACCCCAACCCCTTAATTAATCAGTTACTAAGCCTGAATCATTGCATATTTAAATATTTGTTCATTAAGTCTTAATTCATGCTTCGTTAAGGCTAATTAAGCGGTAGTTATTATAAAGTGGTTAATTTTACACAATTTATTTATAATTGAGTTGCAGACAAATTAAAGGGCCCATATTACGGTTCTCTGATCTTTTCTAATGTTGTTTCCTCATCACAAACAGACCTGGAGTTGTGTTTTGTTTCATTCACACATGTTTAACACACAAACCCTGCATATTTAGGCTGTGCCCTTCTCTCAAACAGAAAAACACTGTGTTCCATCTTGCGATAAAACCACCTTGCGATTCTACTAAACAAAAGGTAAAACTTGAAAACTACCTCTTCGTGACATCACAAGGTGGAACAGAGCATTTTCAGTTTTAAATGTTCACGTAGTTGTCCAGCTTCCGGTTTCAGTCTTGGTCTAGTCCTTGTTACTGTCCGGGTGCATAGTATATTGAAATCATTGCAGTATTCACCCAAAACCTATATCAAAAGATGTACTGTCTTTTTTCATACACCGTTTCTTATGAATGATTAGTTGCGATCAGAGAGTTCAGTGGTGCAGACTGGCTGTCCCTCTTTCACTCAGTCTGTCCCAGGACGGCTGCGTCTTCAGAAGTAACGTACCACCTTCGAGCGCTTCTTATGTAAGTTATACAAAGGCTAGATGTAACTAATTACGATCCTCACAGAACACAAGTCAGGCGTTAATTACGACTCCGTTTTACCTGTGTGTTCGCACTGCGCAGTATATAATTATCAATTCTGTGTAATTAGAGCGTTCTCTACAAAGAACAAAGTGTCTGTAGTTTAGACCTCCGCAAAACCTGACTTTTTGTCTTGCTCATGAGGTCAGCGTAGGTCCACTGTGTGCTGCCTCCATCTAATTCTAAAGCGATTCACGAGTTTAAGACGGTGCAGACTCCTACTGTATAAACATGTATATCTAAGCGTAATACTTAATACTTATCAGAAAAATCACTATGGTTCTCCAGTTTAAGTGTTTTTTTTGGTCTGAGCAGTCTGCGGGCGGTGAGTCAGAACGTGCCACGTCTCCTGCCGCTCTTCGTCCTCCGTTTCCCCCCTTTTCCCCTGGCGGTGGCGCTCTCCTCTGAGGTCATCACGCAAGCGCTAACAGGGTTAGAGTGATTCACAGACGGGAGGGTCCACGCCGGCATCTGAGGTTGAAACGGAGATAATGGGGTGGAAAAAAAGGAGGAAGAAAGAGAGACGGAGGAGGGATGTAGAAGAGATGGAGGGACGGATGAGGAGGAGGATGGATGGATGACAGAGGAAGGGGGGATGAAAGCGCAAATGAGGGATGAAAGGAAGAAAAGGGAGGGATCCAGGAGGGATGAGGGGAGGATGAACGAAGGAGAGGGCAAGAATGAAGGAGAGATAAAGGAGGGATGGAGGAGAGAGGCATGTGACTGTATGTTATATTGTTATGAACATTATATGAACTGTATATGTGTATAGATCCATCTCATTTTTTGATTTTATTTTTTTATGAACATCAACAATACAAACTTTTAACCAGTGCTTTTTAACAAAAACTATTCACTTCTTTGTTTTATCATAAAAAAGCAGAAGGAACTAAACCTACTGAACACATGTGGAAAAACATCTGCAAAATGAACTCTATTGACCTTTTAACCACGTTATACTGTTGTGCCCTCGTCAAAACACACCTGGAGTTGTATTTTGTTTCACATGCTTGGTTCATTAATCCAAAGTCGTCTTCTCTGACCTTCAAAAATGCTCAGTTCGCATTTTGCCAGTTTTATTGCGTCATAGGTAAAACTCTGGACTTCTCCTGCGCGGGTTTTAAGTCCATAAACCATCACCGAACTCATTCTGCGGTCAAACTGTGCTCACAACGAACGCATGGCTCTTTTAGCGTAGCATTCGTGGGGATAAGGACTTTCTAACTGTTCATTCCTGTTGCTGACAGCAGAGGGAGCTCCAACACCTAAATTGGAAATAGGGGTGATATTTATCAAGTATATTTGCCAAATGCAGACATTGTTTTAAGTTAGAAATCCCAATGTGTTATCCCAAGGTGTAAGGACGTTTAAAAGGGAGTTAAAGCTGCAAAAATGCATTATATGTGTCCTAACGTCTGTTCTTAAACACTTTCTTTGGCAATTATGAGACAGGATGCGAACTGTACACAGTGTGACTCAAAAGAACCAGTCAAATGCTGAGTCTGGTGCTGCACCCATGACCTGCCCCTGAAATGTGACACGGCTCACAGAGGCCTGACCCTGCCATAAGCACACACTGCTCTGTGGAGATCTGCTGATAGGACTGTGCAAGGGCATGTACCTGAACGCACCACGGTCAGTGAATGTAGCATACGGCCTGGACATACCGACCGTCTGCCGGCCGACGGTGATCCGAGAGGCACTTTAAATAATTTGAAAGCAAAAATCGAATTGAAAAAAAGTCTGTTAGTAACTGTGTTAAAGGGCTGCACTCGTATTTCCATGTATTTGAGCAAAAAGTGTCTTGCCCTAGTACAGATAGTTGCATAAGCAGCTCTTGAGGTCAAAATAAGTCCGCTGTGTGCTGTCTGCATCTAATTATAAAGCATTTTATTGTCAGAGACTCAAGACGTGACCTGCCAGCAGATGCTGTGGTCTCTGAAAGTTGTGAAAAGCGCTTATAAACTCATCATGGTGAATAATTAGGACGTTCAGAATTCTCAAGGCAAGCGAGGAATAACTTTGAACCGCCGCGAACCGTTTAAAATGAATGACTGTTCGGTTTATCACCTTGTTTTAACCTTTAATGTAAAAATCTGCTTTTGTTTGTTCACAGAAACCCTGGAGCTGCAGAATGGAACAGGCAAAGTCCCGCCTTCCAAGCTACGGTAAGCCAGGAGAGACACTTTATACCACAAAAATTATATTATTACAAAATGCTATATTGCATGGCTTACTGATGTAAAAAAAAAAACACCTTTGAACTCATTTTAATTTGGGGAGAATTTGCATTATCTTAAAAATAAAATATATAACAATTTTTTTTTTTTTCATACGAAGTGGATTATGAAAAACTACAGTGCTGAGTTTGCCAAAGTAGAGCCAACTGACCTTATAAGTGACTGCTGCTGTGCATATTAGTCAAGGCCACATAATGCTAATAATGCTACTAGCTAAAGTTGCTATTTGCGCTACAGCTGCTGCTGCTGAAGGCATTGGAAAGTCAAATGAATAGAGCGTAGGGAAATCTGATTTATCGAGCTGTTATGTTCGTGATAATGGCGGAGGTAATGTCTTTATAATGCAATGGGCGGGACTTGGACTAGACTCGGGCAGGACAGACAGAGTCATTTTCGGTCTAATGCTAAACTGGCACCAAGCCACGTCCTCTGGAGCACAAGCCACAGTGGAGAGCAAGGTGATGATGAAGGAGCTTTAAGGTCCTGTTCTGGGCTTTATGGTGGTTTAAAATATATATTTAAACACACTTACCCGGTCCAGTTGGTTTAAACTCTTGACGGACTCTCTCTGATCTGAAGCGTCGCTACCTAAACTCCAGCACCTGCACCCAGTCAGTACAGAAACTCATGTATGTGCCTCTATCTGCAGGTTAAGGCTCTGGACACACTGGTTCAGATGTGATTGTTAGTCCTTTTTTAACAGCACAGACTACATTCCCTCCTTTTAACAGTACCAAACACTTGTTGAGGAAACAGCCTGACGTCATGTAAATCTTTATTTCTGAAAACGTGTCTGCTATAACCATTTTGTAAAAGCTTGAGCCTGTGCAGAGGCGAAGCAGAGACAGGCCTGTAGTTATTAGCAACACAACACAGACTCCCTCATCTGCACATAATGAGACAGGACAAGGAAGAGGCTAAAGAGGTCTGACTCTCACTGAGGAGAGGGACTAATGCAGCACACTTATACAACACAAAACACTATTTAGAACATTTGACAAAAAGAATAGACGGCTATTAAATTGGCAATACAAAAACTCATATTAGCTATATTAAAGAGGGGCTATTTTACTTCTATGGGGTATTAGCTGCTAACACATAACATATTTATGCTCTGAGTCTCCCCTCCCTTTCCTCTCCGTGCTAAGTCACTCCCCCCTTCAGAGCGCCATCACAACACAATCAGGTTTGTCAAGTTGCTGTGCACAGTTTGGTATCATATTATTGTATATTTAGGGAGAATTGTCATGTGGGAGCATGGGAGACATAGGCTTGTGGGCGGAGCCTCGTACAGAATCTTACAACTAACAGTAAGGAGGGTTCGAATAGGGCCCGGGAGAGATCACTGAAATACTCAAACATGCATGGAAGACATGTAAAACCTCTTCAGGCATGTTTTTGATGACGGAACATCGTTATAACATGGTAGAAAGATCAAAAAAGTCGATTTAGTATAAACCCCCTCTTTAATCCTAAATCCTCTTGACTAACAACACTCCTTTAAATGTCAGACCTGATTTAAACTATTGATAAGTTTGCTCTGAATATGAATCAAAATGTCACTGTAAAAAAAAAAAAAATGAACACATGATTTTCTGGCATCAGTTTGAATAGACATGAATAGCTAACGCTGTGCTGTGCTGATGTGTCCTGCAGGGAGCGCTGTCTGCTGCCTTTGCAGATGGCTCTGGAGTCCAAGAGCACCAAACTGGGACAGACTGCTCTCACCGGGATGCAGGTGATACACGAATACTGTCAACACATACAAAAGCTACTATTATCACATATTATTCCACATTTACACCATAACAACAGGGGAGGACAGGTTCGGTTGCCATGGTGTCGTGAATTTGATTTCTGCCCCAAACGACAAAATAGGATAATTCCAACTGCTAATGCTCACATATGCAATATATGAATCCTGGATGACCGGCAGCATGAGCAAAGAATTATTCACTGCTGTCAGCACCGCCCCCTGGTGGTCAGTATGGTTTAATGCAACCAGCTTCATGAAATAATCAGTGGTGGATGAAGTACTCAGTTTTGTTACTTAAGTAAAAGTACAGATACAGAGGTAAAAAGTTACTCAAGTAAAAGTAAAAGTATCACATGAAAAAATCTACTTAAGTAAAAGTATTTAAGTACCCATTTAAAAATGTACTAAGAGAAAATTAATTTTAATTTGTTTAAGTGTAAATGTAGTGATATTGATTAAAAATCAGACATATTTTGGTCACAGTAACAATACAAATCAATGTCTTAATTTTTCTTCTGAATTTTTTGTATTTATTTTTGTTTGCTCAAAGCCGAAAAATGCTCTGTTCCACCTTGTGATGTCATGTAGTAGTAGTTTTCAAGTTAACAGCTCCTTTTACCTTTAGTTCAGTAGAGATGGGCAGTTCCAGGGCTGAAATTATCCAAATTCTGGTGAAGGTGTATAGAGTTTGAAAACACAGTGGAGCACTTCCTGTATTACCACATGGCATCACAAGGTGGAACAGAGTGTTTTCTGTCTGAGAGAAGACCTCAGTCTAAATATGCAGGGTTTGTGTGTTAAACATGTGTGAGTGAAACAAAACACAACTCCAGGTCTGTTTGTGATGAAGAAACAACATTATAACATAGATTAGAAAATAGCCTAATATGGGCCCTTTAAAATAAAGCAAGATAAACCCAGCAAACCTTCATTATGAGTGATAAGTGGATATAGTGATTATGGTGACAGGCCTAATCAGCTCCTCTCACTCGTTTCCTGTTCACAGCCCATGTTTTTGTGGTTGTGTTCCTCAGAAGCTGCTCTGTGATGATCGGCTGGTGGCAGGTCTGGGTCTGGAGGTGGAGATGTTGGAGAAGCAGCTCCTGTCTCAGATGCTGGAGGCTCTGAGGGTCACGCCCAGCCTGCATGAGGACCTGCAGGTGGAGGTCATGAAGGTCAGCTCCCCCTCACTCCGCCGATGCTCCAGCATGTCTCTGAGAGCCTGTGCGTAACTGTGGGTTTGTATCTTCTGAATAGGTCCTTCTGTGCATCACCTACTCGCCGAACTTTGACCTCAACGGAGACTCCATCCTCCGCATCGCTCAGGTGAGAACTCCATATGAGTGCTACTGGTTTAAAACATTCCCTAGGAGTGTGATGCTAACTGCAGGCACTGCTCTGTCTGAAGCTTTGTTACTCAAGTTAGACTTAAATTTGAGCTTTATTTTAACACAATCTGACCAGAAAGACTTAGACTGACTTAGTTGAAACTACAACAGGTGAGCTGATTTGTGCTGTGTCTCACGCATAAAATTACTGTCACAAGCTAGCTAGCATTAGCCAACAGTTTTTCAGTGAGTCACTCTCACCTTTTTGTTGGAAATCACACTCCTAAACAGGACCGTGAACACTCGTTTTGTAGTGTTTTTTTTTCCTTGAGTTTTCTGACCATCTTAAAACTTTTTGACAGTGTTTGCTAATGCGTGCATTGTGTCACCATGGTAACTGCTATACCCCATACTAGAGTGTTTTTGTGTCCTTTACACGTTAAATGTCTCCTTAGCCATTTCTATACAAAGCGCCCACATAAGCAGCTGTGTAGTGTCCCACAGCTCCACACAAACATATGGACCTATACCCTAACTGCCCCCTCCATGTGAGCTACAGCAGGTAAAGTGTGCTCAGGGGGACAGAAAAGCTGCTTACAGGTTTTGCCCCTCCGGCCCACCGTCTGCTGAGAGGGTCATAACTCAGCTCCTTTATGATGGCACTTCATAAATAAGACCAAGGACATTGGTCCCATGTGAGAATGAGCAGGTTCACCCCATATGCTTCATGTGGACCTTTAGCTCATTGGACCTTTAGCTCATTGGACCTTTAGCTCATTGGATTACATGAGAGGAGAGAGGACGGGGCTGGATATACATCCATTATTGAAATACCTGTTCTATATGGCACGTTTATGATACCTGTAACTGAGCAAGGTGAATTAATTTTTTATAATTTTGAGGCACAGGGTGAAGGTTGGGTCAAATGCAGAGGTTCACGTGACCTTATCATGTTTGAGCCCAGCCTCCAGGGCCCTCTAGATCAGTGTTTTTCAACCTTTTTTGAGTGACAGCACATCATCCACTGAAACTTTAAAGAGGAGGTGTTCTGAAAAATAGATTAATTTTTTTTTTTAGCTTTCTACCATGTTATAATGTTGTCCCCTCATCAAAAACACGCTTGAAGAGGGTTTAGATGTCATCTCTCGGGCTGTATTCAAACCCTCCTTATAGTTAGCAGTAAGATACTGTGCCATTCTCAGTACACATGTAGAAGGGCGTAAATAGCATAGGCATATTAGATGTAGTTTGTCCATATGTGTTGCCGTAGGCCCTGCGTTTGCTTAAGATTAGATAAGTCTGTACTGGTTGAGGTTGGGAAAAGACTTTGGACTTGTCTTAAGTGTAAAACAGTGTTAATTTATTGGAATGCTACACAAAAAACCAGTCAGGAAACTGTGGTCTTTGGCGGTCTTTTGGTACGGCCACTGTTTGTTTACTTTTAGGGATCTGCGGATAGAGGTAGGTCACGTGAGGGTCCTCTAGGTGGAGGTCTGCAGCCAGGTCCCTCTCAACATGTCTGGCGTACAGGAACCTCCACCCCAGACCCCCTCTAGCAGACACTTCATGTGTAGAAACGTGCGCACGACTTTGGATTTGCCCTCGATCTTACTCTTAATAAATAAATTGCCCATCGGAGATAAAGTGATATGGCTCAACTGACGTTTTTTCTGGGCGTAGGTGTGCATGGAGACGTATGAGGCGAGCGGTCACCAGAGGAGCATTAACACAGCGGTCAGAGCCACACTCAGCCAGATCCTGGGAGACCTGGCCCTGCAGCTGCGCCACAGACAAGAGGTACTGTTCTTTTGGGAGAACTGGCCTAGTCCGAGTTAAACCGATTCACCGAAATGCGCATGAACCCGGGAACTACGACTGAGGAGTTGTGAATCGATTCTCAATAACTCAGATACCTGCTGCATGTCACATCACAGTTCGATTTGCATTAGGCGCAAACTAGGAGAAGCATTCAGAAACAGCCAGTCAAATATTAGATTGCGTTTGGGTGTTTACTCCGTCGTTTGAGATTAGCAGCGAGGACAAACTGCCATCCCTCCACCACAGACTAGCGCGTGTTGTTTTTTGTTTTGTGTTTTTGTTAAAGTGAAAGTAAAAACTACCTGAGCTTCATTGCGTTTATATGTGAAATCAAATACTCTACCATAGACTTATCCAGAAATTCAAATATTAAATCAGACCTAATGGACTTTTCAGAGCTTTTAATCACGTTATAGTCATTTCCTTCTCATTGACCCTCTGAAGTTGTATTTAGAGTGTTCCAATTTTATTTTCTTAATCGCTAAAACAAAGCTAACCAGCTATGTGGAGGTAATGTAACAACACCTTTGTTTCCAGTCCAAAAAACACTTCTAATGAGTGTTTTAATACCTTGCGGTTTTTAAAGTTTCAGAAACAGATTTGAAACGATCGGTGTTATGGTGTTTATTTACTCCATGACCGATTAGCCCGGGGCAAGCTTCAAACTTTTAATTAACTTTTAAGTCTATGAGAAAAATGAATGGGACATTGACTAAAGGGGGCGGTGTCGCGCACGCCGCCGTCTGACCAGTTCAGAGACAAAGTGAACGATGATGAGGGACTGTTTAGGTAATAGCGGCGTATTGATCGGCAGCTCGAGCAGTTATTAAACGCTGCTCTGAGAAAACGGCATGATCGATACATTTAGATGGAGAGGGAGGAAAGCCTGAAGGATTATGAAAGACTTGATTAAAAAACACAGAGGCCATTTATCAGACCGCCACAGCGGCTCTGGGCAGTCCGTCAGCACAGCCCGTTGTGAAGTCTAGATTTATCCCAGTGTTTTCTCACCCGGCAGATCACGTCCACTTTCTAGAATGTGATAATGTCATAATTT
>KN473270.1:4582-26167 GCA_000787095.1 Periophthalmodon schlosseri
TGTAGGGTGCCTCTCTATAGATCAAACCTGTAACCTAGGACTGTGGTACCACTCCACCTGCTTGTCTCCGTGGAGATAAGATTGCTTTGCCTGGAATGTTCCACAGCATAGCCTTAAACTTAATGTAGACAAGCAGGTTGTGTACCCCCCACCACAAAACTCACATAGCGCAGCCATAACTGATAATTACTTTGTAGATCCATTTTGTTATTTTGTATGCTCTAAGGAACAATTCCTTTTAATAGCCGTACAGTGCAGAATAAACCCACATAAAAGAAAAATAGAAAGTGCTGAGGGCTCCTGAGGACAAACACATCCCACCAACACTCCCACAGCATTGATTGGTCTGGCTTCCTCCAAAGCAGATGTGAGCTGACGACTAATGAAAGAGCGAGCCTCAATTAGCCCACTGACTGATGGGGAGAGTGATTTGATTTGGATGCTGCTGAACACTGTAAACAGGTCATGCTTTTCAGTGTGAGAGAGGCCTGTCACACCAAAGCACGATCAGTTTGGCAGCTGTGCAAGGAAATGTAAGCTACTGTTTTAAGGGCGCACTATGCTATCATTGCATTCATCTATCTCCAAGACAAGCATGTTACCAAGTTACCTGGTCAGATCTGTGGAGAGGCAACCCCGCTCACAGTTATATAGTGGACCTTTAATGTAGGGCAACATTAATATATCAAGGTTGCATTTGGTTCAGAAAGAATTTTTTTGAGAAGATTAGAAGCATATTTTGGTGAAATGGAATTTTTAAATAAACATAGGACAGCAGGAGTTAGATCATTATATTCCAGCCCTCTGCAAAGCCTAATGTCTAAACTCTGTGGCTACAGTGTGGGATAGCTATTGTTTGAGATGTATTTTACATTGTTCACTATTTATTGAATATTGTGTTTGATTCAGTTACCAGTGTGACAGACTAGTCATTTTTGTTGAGTTGAGAAATAATTTTCAAATGACTCATATAATTCATAGCTATTGTGTTCCTTTTATTTATTTATTTATTTATTTTTCCTTTAAAGGGTCCATATTACACTCTTTACTGATGTTACAATGTTGTTTCCTCATCAAAAACATACCTGGAGTTGTGTTTTGTTTCACTCACTCATGTTTAACACACAAACCTTGCACATTGACACTGAGTTTTTTTCTCAAACAGAAAACATGCTGTTCCACCTTGTGATGTCATGCGGTAATACAGGAAGTGCTCCACTGTGTTTTATAACTCCATACACCTTCACTAGAAACATTTGGATGATTTCAGCCTTGGAACTGCCAATGCTAAACACAAGGTAAAAAGGTAGCTGTTAAACTACCACTAGATGACATCACAAAGTGTAACAGAGCATTTTGAGCTTTGGAAATGTAGACTCACTAATAATACAGGGTTACTCAAGCATGTGTGAATGAAACAAACCACAACTCTAGGTATGTTTTTGATGAGGTAATAGCATTATAACATGGCTTACAGCTCACAAGAGTCAACTGTGCGTAATATAGGACCTTTAAGAAAGAAAGAAAGCAATAAACATTTGAATACAATTACATGAAAAATACATCTGAGCCCATATACCCAGTATGTGTTAGGTGATGAGCTGTTGGAGGGTACTGTTAATCTCTGGGTCAGAATAAACTCTAATAAACTACATTTTCTATAAGACAAAGCAGGTCAATTCCCATATGAGGAGTGAGTCAACAGCATCCGACAGCTGCGGCATACTCACTGTCTAATGCACTTTTTGCTGGATTGCCCTGGCTCCAGAATAATCCTAAAGTCTAGTATAATTTAGAGAGAGAGAGGGAAAGGCTAAGGACAGTGTGAATATGTGAGAAATGTGCTTGTAACAGTGTAACAGTTTCATCAGCGCAGACCCAACGCCTTCGGATGGAAACTGAGCACTGAACGTTTCCGCCTGAGCAGGGGAAATGATATGTCATGGTCTATAAAGCAAACCTTTTATATAGTTTTGGAGGCACCGTCCTACTGACTAGTGTGTCATTGTGCAAGGGAATATGAAAGTGTAATTTGAGAAAAGTTAGACAGCAGGAGAAAATATACATTAAAGCAACAACATCTCACTTTCTGGAGGCGACGTTAAAAGCGTACTTTGAAACATGCTCCATGGAGATAGATACACTTTACGCCATACTGTGGAAGATTACAGCCAAAGGAACACTCACAATAGTATCACTTTGTTGAAACTATTTGTTGACAGCTCAGAATATCTTTAGGATAGAGTTTCCTCAAAATTCCTCTCACATATTTGGATGGGTCAGAGAGCAAAAATAGCCAAAAGGAGGAACACAGTACTCCAATGACCTTTGCCCTTGTTAACTGTCTGACATTTAGGTTCCCAGTCTGTGTGCTATTCTGAACTTCACTGTTGACCATTACACCTTGTACATTGTAAAATTACATTAATGTTGCCTGTTCCGTAATGAAATGTGTTAGCAATGGGTCAACAAAGACACGATTAGCTTTGGCATTTGGAATTTGGAACTTTTAACTTTGAATCAATCAATTTTAATTTAAGTTCATTTGTAACATTGTAAAAGTGATTATTACACTACCATAACCAGTACCATAAGTACCAGTACTAATTATGTGTTTGTTTTTGTAGAACACAAGCAGTTGTTTAATCCTTACAGCCCCTATCAAATAAAAAATGTACAGGAAAGGTCCGGGAATTACTCATGAGAAATTAGTTTTTAACAGAAATCATTCTTCAGCTTTGGTCAATTTTTCAAGAGCCATTCCAAATTCTATTCCAGGTCTAGATCTTATTGAGGTGGCTGACCTTAAAGATCTCTTCAAGTTTTTAGTATTTTAAGTAAAGCGTGGTAATAGTCAAATAGGAGTGATTAGGACAACCATATGGATTTGGAAAACGACTGGCCAGAAGATGTATTGAGAATTTGAACTTAGTACAAATTGTCGCTGTATAGGCCTTTAGCTGTTAAGTAGATTAATCGGTCGATGATGTTTAGATTATAAGGATTTATATGGGACAACAGCAGACAGGAGAAGTTAGTGAGCGAGCTGGGCAAGTTAGCTGAAGATTTTGTATTTTCTGGTATTTATGTGTGTGATGGAAATGTAAGTATATTCATGTTGTGAAGAAAATACTCTTATCGTATGTCTTTAAATGCATTTGATTTGTGTCAGTCTGTCAGACCCAGACCAGACATTAACATGTGTGAAGGCTCTGTTTCCATCCCACAGGAAACTCTATGTTGTTCTACCTGTAAAAGTGTATAAAAGTCCATTATCTCATGGGTGTGAAACAAAAGCCACTGCTTTGAAATGTATGTAGCTTTGTCACTCTGGTATAAATACTGAGAGCTCAGATGCTCTGAGGGGACTAAGGAAGAGGAAGGACCAAGGGGAGCCGGGAGGCTGCCAGTCTGTGACCAGGGCAGGTCTGGGCCCTGTCCTGTCCGTATCTGCGGTTACAAAGAATAAACCTTTTTTGCATTTCAAAACTCACTGGGCTTCACAAATGCATTACTTTTCATCTACAATTGTAATTTGTCCACAACAATGTGTAAAAAGGCAGAGGAAACTCATTCAAAAGTTTCATCTGTCTTTATAGATTTGTAGAGGTCAATATTTATTGTGTGTACTGGTACTTTTTCTTTGCACTACTGTGAAATTTTATTGGTTATTTTTTGGATATATGATAAGATTTAAGCCGTAGAAGGTTGAATTAATAACTGACTCATTACAGATGCAAACTAACGACTAAAGTGTTTCATTCTGCAATGTATTTATTTAACAATAATGTAGATTTAGAATAGTTTTTGTGGTTTAAATCTGCTCTTGGGTTATTGTGTCAGTGGCATAAATTAGTTTCAATATTATTTACTTCAGCAATATATCACACTTCAAAATGTGTTATTGTGACAGGCCTACATAAATAGTTGTTTCTGCGTGAACTCCCGAGCAGCTGTAGTCTTGTGAGTGTGATTTGATAAAGTTTTGCGAGATTTTGCCACACCCCCTTTTTAGTCCACTAATCGAGTGGCAGGACAAGTCTTCAGTCAACCAAGAATTTCACTGACAACAGCCCTACTATAATTAATAACCTCTTGCTTAAAATTTTACAAGATGTGTCAAAGATGTAGCAAATATAATTTTGGCCTGCTCTTAGACTATGAGATTGCAGTTGCCATTAATCCCCAACATGTCAAAAACATGCTCACAAATGTAGCCATATATAAGCTTTCATTCATTTGGTCCCAGAATCAGCAGTTGCATTGGTGTGCTATTTCTGCAGCGCAGCAACACTCGGCGGTGCTTGTTAAAACACTTTTCATATCCATGCAAGTGCAATGAATGGTGTCTGACAAGGGCGCTTGTCTGCCAATTGGAGTATTCTCATAAAGGAAGCACCCCGCCAAGATAAAAGCCCCGGGTGCTGCTGAAGAGTGAGGTGTCGGGGTAAAAGAGAAAGCGAGCGTTCAGGTCGGGTTGAGTGAGCCAAGAAAAGATGGAGATGGAGAAATAAAAAGAAGAAAATTACAGAAATAGTGAGGTGTGCTGTGCATTTTAAACTTGTGATATTAATATTAGACACACAATGTTGACTTTTAGCAAGGCCATATGTGATTTATTATGGTAGTAGGTGTAAATGTAGAGCAGCTTTTTGGAAAGAATATTATTTTCTAATAACTATTTCTTCTACTACAACAAGAATTCTGAAATACGGCGTAAATAGGACAAAACTGGACCTTTTCTCAATTGTTTTAGAATGGCCTTGATATCTGAAGTAGTATTGCACCACAGGGTCAATATTACAAAAATAGTGTTTTTGTTATCATAATGGTATCGAAGATAGGGCCAAAGAGTCTTACTGCAAGCAGTCATTGAAACACATGTGTATTTATTTTAACTGAATGAACAAAGCTATCGAGATGATTCAAGTTGGTGTTACTATAATCAAAGCTGTTGTAACACTTTTTACAGATGAATAGCTACACCTTACAGAAGCCCTGCCCCCTTTGTACTCGTTTATCTGTGAGTTTCTTCATGCATAATACATAGGTCCAGACGACACTATGGCACACTACTCTCTGCTGTAAAAGCTGTTTATGTGTTGGAGACTGAAGCTGTGTCAAGCCTCATTTCCTGAATATCTCACGCTTGGCTGACGTTCTTTTTTTCTCTGTTTTTTCTCCCTGTCTGTGCTGTTTATATCCCTATTTTTCCCTTCAAATGTAGTCAGTGCTAATCTTTTTCTGCCCCAAATTGCGGTGTGCACCAGATCAAATTCCTAAATTTTTCACTCTACCTTCTTAAACACATGGGGCAAATGTTTTTGTGGTTGCCATCTCATATACCCAGAGGTAGACGGAAAAATTTTATGTTGACATCATGTGACCAACTATATGGTCAAAAAATAGGGCTGTCAATCAATCAAACATTTTTACTACGCCTTTTATTGTGTAAGAACCTTTAAGGAAGCATTAGTTATACTAGCGGAACAATGACATCTTAAACAGCAGAACTTTTAGAAGATATCGTACTTCTGGAAGGCTATTGTTTTGGATAGGATTTGCAAACGTGCTCCGGGATTTTAACGTGAAGACACGACACAGGAAGGCGGCGGCTTAGCAGCACTTTTACAACAAGGACGGGACGAACACACTTGGCTCGTCCTGCTGGATGTGGACAAGACCAGAGAAGGACAGAACCAAAAGTCTGACCTGGAGCCTTGCTCCAAACTTCACTCATTGCTTGCCTGTCTGCTCAAATTCAGCTGAAGTTAGAGCGGCTGATGGCCAAATTAACATGCAATTAATTTGGGTCAAAAAAACTGTCCCCATTAAAATGACTTTGCATTAATTCGATAATAGCCTGTTAAAACAGATGTCTCGTGAAATGCCATAGTCATCATTCTCAAAATACTCTTCAATCTTCACAAAAATAGTAGTGTAAAATAATTCGCAGTTATAACAAAAGTTCTACAACAAAAAACTAATAATCATTTCATTTCTTACAGCCATCTTTACCAACATCATTCATTTTTATGGTGTGAGCACATAAGGGAGCACAATCTTTGTCACTCAGGGCTCAGCATTTATTCCTATGGCATCTCTAGTGCCATGTCCTGGGGCGTTCTGCTGTCTCCTCTTCCCTCTGAAAGTCTATCCTATCATGGAGGATCGCCTTTGAATGACAAGAACCCACTGGATATCAGGAAAACTGCTGAGACTTGGGGGATTATGCCATTAGGTTTGCAAATCAAGCTGGCAACGGATAAAGGCAGAACATGCAACTGCAGTCGCCTCTCTGGTATATGTTAAGATTTAATTACATAGAAATGAGGAAATGAAGTATTTACAAGCTCAGATGTCACAATACAGTACTGGGAAAACAAACAGCGGATCAAGTGTTTGTCCACTGATCCGAAGGCTGTCAGTTTGAATCCTGCTCTCAACTTAAAACATCATTGGTTTAGCAGTTAGATCCACTGACCCACAGGTTGGCAGTGCGATTCTATCTCCCACAGATGCATGCTGTCATTGTGTCCTTGGGCAAGACACTTAACTCACCTCACCCCCAGTGGCTGAGTGCACTGGTGTATGAGTGTGTGTGTGAATGGGTGGGTGGTTTCGTGATGTAAAACACTCTGAGTGTCTTCAAGTTGGAAAAGTCCTATATAAAAATGTGACCATTTAGCATGACCATTTACAGCACAAACATGTGCACACCACTGTCTACTGCTGGTTGTGGGGTGCTTTCTTTTATCTTCCATATGTTTAAATCTATATAGCTTGGTAAGTAAGGCTTATTATGTTGAGTACTGCATTTTTATCAGCTTTAGAAAATGGGATTTTCATGACAAGATGGAAGCGTGTTAGTAAAACGAACCAGGCGTTTTTGATGATCGTGATTTACATATTATGTTAGGAATATGCAATTTGCAGTTTCCTTGGAATCCGATAAGGACTTGATCAGCTCTAACTTTCCCTTAGGAAGATGCAATTAAAATTGTGCAAACATAAGGATGTAGGAGCAGCCCCATAATGTGACATAATGGTAAAATTGCCAAAAATGTAGTAGATATGTGGTAATTTTCCCCAAATTATATACTTTGAATTTGCTATAAATTTATCCACAATCCTGTTTTACTACAAACTGGATAAGTGTGGTGTACTCACATTTCTGCATACTTAAACTGTTCAGATATATTCTTTATGCATATTTAAGCAGCTGGTTGAGCCAAACAAGATATCGGCCTCTTCTGGAGATTTAAGGCCGGATGTGGTATCGTATCAGACTTTGGCTGAACCAGTCCAACTCTGTTGAGATGTGTTGCTGGTGCTGGTGATAAAAAACACATGAAACAAACATGGTGCTTTACACAGTTAGTTCAGTTCATAATTAAGCCTCTAACTATGTTTTATCATGCATCCTCTCAGTGTTTACTACTGTGCCTGCAGACCCCAGGCTTAGCATCATACAGTAATTCCTCTGGGGGTTAAAGGTCACGGTGGGATTATTGCACGTGAAGGTCACCCAGGCTCACACCCTGATGGTGATCTAGGAGTGGCTCTGTATGGAGGGCTACAGTTTAAAGATGGCTTACTTTTCGGTCTGAGGCTCACTTTTAATAAGGTCAGGATTAGGGCGACCAGTGCATTATGACAAGGGCTTTAGGATCAGTGCTTAGTCCTGGAGAGCTGGCTGCCATTTACCAGCTCAGTGCAACTGTGCTTAACATGGTGTCATTATTACAGGCGAGCCTGGAGATTTTGGCTCTATCTCTGCTGTAATAACTCATGTCTGGACTGCAGTCAATGGAAAGTACGAGTGAGGATTTGTGGCTAAGAGCGCTTGTGGTTTTAATATTCTCCAAAAATCTGTGTCCGTGCAGCGTGTTCCTGTTCGTTCTGCCCCATAGTCCAACGTGAAGCGGAGCAGCAGGATGTCGAGGGGGCCTCTCAGAGGATTAGCACAGATTAGCATTAGCCGCTCCATTTCTACTGGATACACATAAAGCAGAGTTAGCATACGGGCTAAATAGTCTGGGTTTGTAGCAGAGAATGGATCAGTATCTTCCTCATAATTAGCTGTTTGAATAAGGATATCAAAGTTGTCTCTAATGTTAATCAATTAGCTACTTAATCAGGGATGACATTATCACCACCTAAATATTGTTAGTACTTAGAGCTGGTCAGTAAAAGCATGTGGTTTGGAGCAGAATTTGACTAGCCAATTTTATGTGTTCAATTTAATGCTTGTTTATGTTCATGAAATCAGTGCTAAATATCACTTTTATTTAAAAAAACAAAACAAAACAATAAAAAACAACAAAAAAAACAAAAAGATTAAACTGAATTGAAATTCAAGATTTATTGAGGAGGAAAGGAAATCGTGTTGTTTTTTTGGGGTTTTTTTTTGCCATATCACCCCGGACTAAACCATCTTACAGTCCATACACACTTTTGGCACTCCACGCTCATTAATGATGTTTACTGATTCCAAACACAGGGGAATTTTTGAGTGAGCCAGGCCAGTGACGGCTTTTGACTTGTGGGAAGGAGGAGAGTGATGGAGTGAGTAATTGAGTTCAGTGTGAGACAAACACTAATGAGGATGATAAAGGAGGAAGTGAGTTAAGTCTGATAAGAGGACAGGCACCAGCAGAGAGGGTGAGAGAGAGAGGCAGAGAGACAGACGGAGCAGAGAGGGAGAGAAAGACAGAGTCGAGAAAGGGTGAGAGCAGAGACAGAGTGAGAGAGCAGGTGAAAGAGCGGAGCGAGAGAAAGAGAAACATCATAGACAAAGATACAAGAGAGGGAGAGAGCAGAGAGAGACAAAGAGAGAGAGAGAGAGAGAGCATCTGTGTCTGTGTCTACACAGCCTGCTGCTTATGCCAAAAATCACAATCAATGCTGTACTCATCCAGAGCAAAGTGACAAAAGGAGAAAGCATACAGATATACATTTGTCATTGTGAGAAATGGTCTTGGACGTAATGCCATTGTCATTAGTCAGTTAGTTTTATCAGATCAGCTGCAGTCACAGCTGTAGCACCGGAGGACTGATGAATTGTTAGTAGTAGTAATACTTTTTTTCATTTGTAATTGTACTTGTTTACTTAAGTGCTACAAGCTAAACACAATTTACAACAGGAGTGTTACCTGTGCTCTTATTATTTTAGCACAGAAGAGAAGGAGAGGGAGAGAGGGAGAGAGAGGGAGAGAAAGAGAGAGAGACACAGAGAAAGAGAGGGAGAGAGAGAGAGCAAGAGCGAGAGAGAGCAAGAGAGAGAGAAAGAGAGAGTGTGAGAGAAACAGAGAACGAAAGAGAGAGAAAGAAAGACGGAAAGCGAGAGAGAAAAGCGAGAGAAATAAAGAAGGAAAGCGAGAGAGAGAAAGAAAGCGAGAGAGACAAAGAGAGAGAGAGAGAAAGGGATAGAGAAAGAGAGAGATGCATATGTGTATAACTCATCTGACTGTTGTTGTTTTTTGCCAAATCACAATACTTGCTCTATCCATCCGGAGAGAAGTGAGAGAAAAGCAAATAGCTTTAAGACAGGCAGTGAAATTAGCCGTAATTGGAGACCATTTAAAACCATAATAACTTCTTTGTTTCCTCAGCAGGAGGTTCTGGGGAAGGGGAAGCCTTTTGATTAGAAGTGGAGATGAGTGAGCTATAAAACCAGTGAGCCAGCCCTTTCCCAGTTTCATACCGGGTGCGCGTGTTAAATCTCCTGCCAAAAAACGCTAAAGTTAATAATGTTGGAAGAATTATTAAAACGTCCAGTGTCAATTCAGGGGAGACCAGTAGCAAATATCAGAGAGAAATCACACACAGGAAGCCGCGGGAGCGAGCTAACAGCCTTGTAAAAACTCCAACCGCCAATGCTAAACACAAACTTACAAAAAATGCAAATGGAGCATGAAAATATGTATTAAATCCAGACTGGAGAACACAATGCGGAATAGTCAACAAAGATGTGTGCTCGCTAGCAGATCGTCACCGCTCCACTGTTTGGGGCAGACACCGCGACTGAGCTCAGGGTGTGTACCACTTAGGAGGGGGGAATAATGTTGTGGGGCATATAATAGATTTGCAATGTGGCAAGCAGTGACAGATGGCAGGGGGGCTGTGTGGGTTTACCAGATTGAACACACACACAGTACAATGGGTGTAAGGAAGACCAAATCCCTAAGGCATCTTACGTATGCTGCCGCGCGCTCACACCAGCCCAAGGGTCGCACTTCATTTGGGTTTTAGCTCTTAGAAATTGTCACACTTGACTCCATCTTTCTGTCCTCTATACAACAAGCCTGGAGCATCAAGCCACAAGAAAGTTTTGTGAGGGATTGTGGCCTTTTAACTCGCAGTCATTCGATACCTGTGTTGATAAAACAAAAATATATCCTGCACTAATATGCTTAACCTGCGCACTACAGCTAAATAAGTCAATTTAAAAGTACAATTTGTTTTAGGGCTACACAGTTTTTGGAAAAAAAAAATGCAATTAGGTTTGTAATTCGATTTGCAATTTACGTTTAAAATGTAGGATCCAATTCAGAGAGCACATTATGAACAATTCCAGGAGCATTGACGTTGGAAGAAATCTGAAACATGATCAAATATAAGAATCCCATACATTTCAGAACATATTTACAGAATGTCCAGAACACTGTAGCTTGTCTGCTGACAAAAACTAAGACAAGAGAAGATCAGGCCTGTGTGTGCAGCTTGCTCTGGCTCCTGTTTTATATGGGGTGCAGTTCAATGTGCTGTTGATCATGTTTAAATGTCTGCACTCTATGGGTCCACTTTATTTGAGGGAGTTACTGCAGCCTTATACTCAGCTGACCAGCTCCTGCTGCTCAGCCCAAAGCCAGGCTCAAGACCAGAGGTGGCAGTGCAGATCCTCACAGTCTTTAACACAGTTTAAGACTAGAATAAAAACCCACCTCCTGTCCCTGGTATTTAATACTAGCTAGGCAGGATATCTTTGTGCTTTGTTGTTCTTTGCCTTATAATATCTATATATTTGTTTTTGTTGACTTTTTATGTGAAGCACTTTGGGCAGCTGAAGTTGTATTTAAATGTGCTAAATAAATTAAATTGAACTGAACTGAAAGTTTTGTAGTGGTCTACAGGTTTCATATTTTTCTATAAAACAGACTGGACATTTTGTTCTTTGCAGGGGACATTCTGTTCTAAATAACTGCGGTCTTTACTATTTGATAATTGTGCCAACACAAATTCCGCTTTTGATTAAATTTCCATGTATTGTGCAGCTCTAGTGTTTCAACAAAACCAGTTATACTGCTATAGTTGAGGTTCTGTTTGATAGGGCTTCATTGGACAACCTTTCCCATCCACATGACTCTGTCCACTACAGTTACTACATTCGATTCATAACTGATGAAGGTGCATGATGAAGAGACGTTTTATCATATTCAACACTAAATTCACCTTTCTGAGTTCTTAATGTTATGCCAAAAGCATCACCAAATTTTAAACCCAGTAAAACAACTTTGAACACAAACGATATTGTATTCCCTGGAAACACATGGGCCTATGTGTAGGTGTAAAACATTTAGTTTGGCAGATGAAATTCCACACTCCACCTCTCCAAAGTAATCACTTAATGACGGTCTTTAAAGCGTATATAGGTGTTTTCTCAGGTAACACACACAAAGCGTCTATATTTCAACTCAGACCAATAATAACCTGCACTTTCTTCCATTCAGGGTCCTATTGTTCAGCCCATAACCATTGAGCTGAATGTCTAACAACCAAAACAACACAAGTGCTTGGACTTCCACTGTGCTCCGACAATCAGGGCCACTGAGTAAAATGTGTAGAGGTAAACAAACATGAGGAATGTATTTACTTTAAGTAGGACGGGGTGATGTGAGAATAGAAATTGTGACCCAATTGCGGTGGCGATATGCCGTTCTGGTCTTATTGTAAATCTAGGTTTCAGCTCTAAAAAAATTCCCTAAGTGATTGACAGAAGGATTTAACCAGTCAAAGTGAAGAAGATGGCTTTAGTTACCTCTTAAAGCAGACCTATTATGCAAAATCATCTTTTCAGAGCTTTTCACTGCATTATAGTTGTTTCCCCTTCTCATTTACCCTTCCAAAGTAGTTTTTGGAGTGATTCATGCATATTTGAGCAATCTTTTATCGCTTATTTTCAAGACGCCATATTGCCGATCAATCTCCATTTTCACCGCCACCAGCACACACCCACCGCTCTGTACTGACTTTGTTCTTCAATTTCATGTTCTTAATCAATGATACCCGTAGGATTCCGCAATGTCGAGTGGTCATCTTGATACAAATGAAAAAAATCTGCTACTCACTAGCGTTTTCCGCAGCTATCCATAAGAAGGGTCTATGTTATGATGACGTTTAAGACGACGTGTACTCACATTGGGCATCGACGGTTTCTAATGCAGAAGTCAGCGGACTTGTTTCTTTTATGAAGTCGTTTTAGAATAATATTGTGATTTAAAATGTGCAAATGATAACATACTGGTCCAAAGATATGAACTATATGGCCCACCTATTGTAGGTGTTATAGCTGTAGTGGTAAAAGTTGTAGCAAAAACAGCATAGTAGAAGTAACAACCAAACAACATAATGAAGCAACTATATTTTTTGTAATACTTGTAGCAGGTGATAGCATAATCACCAAAACCTTCTCCATTACATGACACTGATATTCCTAAACTACAAATAATTGACCAGTTGCTTCCACCTGCTGAATCGAATCATTCTATTTCTTAATTTCCGTTGTATTTGGAGATTCATGCCTCTCGCCTCAGTGTGTAATAGCTTTCAAAGTCCAAATTAAGATGTGTGGAAGAATCCCCTCCAGCTAATGATTAGACAAGGAACTCCAAAGCATGTTCTGGCCGTTCAACCAACACAAGCCCCCTTTATAATCACACTCTCCCAATGTCTGCATATACACTGGCTCACACTGCAAGTCAATTAACACCAAACATGTATCTTTGGGGAATTATATTTCAATTAGCTTTAGCTACTTCTGGGCTTCCTTTGAGACTGCTCCGCTAAACAAGTGCATGGCCATGTATTTGTGGAAGCGGTAAATCCCACTTTTCAATTAGCAACGTGCAATAATTCTATACTGTTATTGTCTGTGAACAAGTTAAGCAATTAGGCAGTAAACGCTGTTCGCACACATTTAAAAGCCGTTAAATATGCATATCAAATCATGTATTTTTAGAGATAGTTTTGAAGTAAATTAAGGGTGTGAAAAATGTACAAGTAGCCATTATAAATGATCTAGAGGGAATATACACTGATTATACAAATTATACTAAGTAAGATTTGATATTTATGAACTGCTCATCTGTGCAGAAAGAGAGGGATTTTTCAGACTAAAACTTTACACCAGGCTTCGTGGGCACATCCGCCTGTCGTCCTCATTCTGTTTTTCTTCACCTGAAATATTCTGACATGCGTTTCAACTTTTTTCCAACATATTCCCCTTGGATTTGGTCTTCCTGTCTGCTGTGATTTGATAGGAGAATGTATGTGGACCAAGACAGGATAAAAAAATTTGGGGTTAAGTGAGGTAACTGCTTATCCAATGTTGATGGACCAGACCAATGGTGTCCAATATTTTTGTTCTTCTTTATATACATTTGGATTTGAAGAGCACACTTCTTTTTTGTATAACAAATGAACTGTCTTCTTCTTAACATTCCAAATCCCCATGACAATAACCGCAAAATGTGTAGTGTATCATTATTAAAAATAGGCTACAAAGAATTACTTTTAGGACTGGGAGAGAGGGCATTCCGGAGAAATTCACATTTAAAGTTTGGAATGAATTTGTACAATATATTAAGACTAAATGCACGTGGTTATTACAGCTACCAGCAGAAACACGCACATGTGTGCGCATTATTGCTACCAGCAGAAACATGTGCCATGTCCGTGCGCTAAATGAGGTCTTAAGTTTCACTCACAGATGGTGAGGAAATAGTCATTTACTTTCCGTAGCTTGGATTATAATGATAAGAAGCAGCAGAGGAGAAAAAGAGAGGAGAAAAGGTGAGGAGCTGTGGCTGGATCAGAGAGAGAGAGAGCGAGCAGACGGCTCTGCACACACAGAGACAGGAGGGAAGGCCACGCTGGACTTTTAGTCAAATTGTGCAGATAAGTCAAAACTTGTGATATGCGACAACACATGAGGAGACATAAAGTGTCCTGACCCACTGTTTTCACCTAAACAAGAGAGCGCTGACTCCTCTTCAGTACCACGCAGTCGTGTGGCAGTGAGAGTGAAATGCACTTGCTTTATCGAAATCAACCAAAGTTTAGATCATGCTCTATCAATTTTTCAAATTTTGGCAAACCCCTAATTACTTTTATTCACTCAAATATGATTGGTTGGTTGATTTGCATGTCTGATGCCTCTGTTCTACCCATTTATTAAGTTTTGGGGCCAACAAAAATTGCACATTGGCTGCGTGAAACTACCAAAAAAAATATATATATATATGAAAAAATGTTTCATCATATTGACTGACCTTGATTTTACTATGGCTTATTAAATAGATAAACCTAAACAATAAAAACTAAAAACTAAATCTAAACTTGCAGTTTCACACTGAAAAATGTCCCAAAATGTGAACTCTACTCCAAACAACTTTTACTGACAGAGGATTGGCTGTAGACCTCTCAACTTAGAAGAATTTAAGAAACTTTTACAGCTCATTGGTTTTGTTCTGCCTGTATGTGCAAATTCCCACTTGACTTCAACTTCAGCAAATCATATCACAGAGGCCATGTTTGCTCTGAGTGACTGCATTCACCACAGTAGCAGGTGCAGGACTCTTAACAAAAGCAGAGTTGGGGGCAGAAGGGGAGCAGAGAAAGCAACAGGGAAGCGCCTATCTCTATCTGTGTTGCGGAGGACGATTACTGTACTTGTGCGGGCAATTCTCAGCACGGCGGACCTGAGGGACTGCTATGAAAAGGAGCTGTCAGATGAAAGGGCACATAACATGAAAAGAACATTATCTCAGTAAGAGTGGTTAAGGCGGAGGATGATGTAGAGGACTGGAAGTTCAGCTCAAAGCCCTTGTTACGCTGACAGTAGTGTTTATATGCACTCTGTTTGAAGGACTGCATTTGAGTGAAGATGTTGTGATCACTTTAAAGAAGCGTTGTTGTCACTGTTTCCTATGAGGGCGAATTGGTTAAACAAAAAGTTCCCCCATGTTTTAATTCCATATAGGTGGCATGTTTAATCTTGTGGGAGAAGTGGTTAACATATTAATTGTTATGAAAGTCTTTTACAGTAGTGATAGAGCAGGAGCCTAATGATTATAGCTAAATGTTGTAGCATATTAAAACACAACACAGTGGCCAAGTAACAATGAAAAAAGCCAATACTAGTCGTGGTAACAGTAGCAGCTGTACTTAAATTTTATGTGAGAAATTTAATATCTTTTATATTGTATTCTTTTATATATATATAAATTCATGTGGTATGCGTTCTTGTGTTTTTCCTAAAATGAAAGTTGGGAACAGGTTTTTTTCTCCTGTGAGAGAAAGCTTCCAACTTTTGTATAGGAGTTTAAATCCGAAGGTGCTTGTGTGTGTACGACTTGGGGACTATTCTTTATTCCAGTGTTTGAGATTAGTGACACATGGCTTGTCAAAGACTGGGGCTTCAGATTAGCTTGTTGCTAATCCTTTGCAATGCCATGCTAATACAGACATCACACAGACAAGCAAGAAACACAAGACTTCAGTTTTACCAATGTTTGTTTAAGCCTAAAATAACATTGGCAGATGAAGTTAAAGAAGCCGTGCGCCAAGTTTCCTCACCAACAACCACCTTTCCAACTGTTCTGTTAGCTCAGATGCTAGCTGAGTTAGCACGCTGCCATCACCTACTGAGAGGTCTATTTAGGTGGTAATTGTCTGTCTGCAGCGATGGGCGTTGCTAATTGTTCACATCATGAGCCTTCATTTGATCTCTATACTCTGTGTAACATTGGCCAAACCCAAGCCCAGTCACTGATTAGTTTTCACGATTTAAGGATGATTTGGTTGTGCTGTGCTGGGGTTATCTGGAGACTTGGGCTGTATTGAGATTTACGTTGATGAAAAAAAAAGGTGTTTTGTTGCTGAACACGTGAGATTTCACAATCAATTGTAGCTTTAGGGGTTGCTTAAATCTTGAGAACTTGGTCAGTCCTGGTGCCTCATGAAAGTGCTTTTCTGAGACACCAAAGTGACATGAGTATGCAGATCCGCTGACAGGAGCATATCAGCCTAACCAGCCTTGGGCCCCGCCAAAGTCTCACCCCAAGGGTTGGTGAAAAGTCGACAGCCCTGTTGACATAATATAGCACTCAGCTACTAACTGCACAGAATCGTGATTAAATCAAAATGGTGATCCAGACTCCAGATGCAAACCTTCATTTATTAGTTCTTTTATCAGCGGACACTATTTGTTGCAGACAGAGCCTCACTGTTTATCTAGACACAGGCACATTGAAGACACATAGCTTTTAGGCATATTTCAGACTTGGCCATGCTTTCTAAACATTACACTATGAGTAAGGAGGAGGCCATTTTGTTCTGCTCGTTTCATTGTAATCTCTTTGTCATTTCTTTGACTGGTGAAATAAAAGCAAAATCTGGCAGCTCTCTCAGTCTGTGCTGTATCATTAAGAGTGGGTGTATTCTTTTCTGTGAGAAGAGAAAACTCCCAATATTTTGCCCAGGATTCTGCAGTAGGCTATAGTGGCTCCAAAGAATCACTATCTTCACAATCATTTATAGTGAGACAAATAGGCTGCCACAATTATTACTACACTTACTTATCATTCAATATATGAAAGCTGCACTACTGGGAATTTTTGTGTTATTTTCTGGCTATATGATAAGATTTAAGATGGAAAAGGTTGAATTAATAACTTCTATGACTCATTACAGATGCAAACTAAGTACTAACTAGTATTAAAGTGTTTCTTTCTGCTATTTATTTATTGCAGCTCATGTTTATTAAAGTGTTCTTTCTGCTATTTATTTATTGCAGCTCATGTTTCTTTTTTTAATATTGTAGATTTAGAATAGTTTTTGTGGTTTAAATCTGCTCTTGGGTTGTTGTGTCAGTGGCATAAATTATTTTCAATATTATTGTTTATCATCTATATTTACTTTAGCCAACTTGTGAGGTGCCAATATCATTAACGCCCTTCTCCAGCTTTCTCAGTCCAGATACTAATATTGATGGAGGCATAGAGAGAAAAGCAGATCTTGAAATGCACTGAATTAATCATGGCATATAATCCATAGGCCTGTCATGATAACACATTTTGAAGCACGATATATCGCTTAAGAGAAATATCACGATAAACGATAATTTTGAAACTACTTTATACCACTAACACAATAAAAATAAAGCATGATAATCCTAGTAAACCATTTTTTTAATATATACAGTATCATTAATAGGCATCAGCTGCAACAAATAAATAACAGAATGTACCGATAATAATTAGTGAAGTGACTTTTTCATCCCTCTACAGCTCAAATCTTACCGTATTCCATAAAATCATGGCAGAAATCTCCCCACTATTCCGACAAAAACATACACACGATAAATATTGAGCCCTAAAATATATTATTCCAGCTTTCAATGAACTGATAAGTCGATATAGTAATGCTCGTAATGCAGGCCTAATTATCTGTCTAATGCATTACTGTACAAAGAAATGATAGAGCAGAGTCATATCAGACGTGCCATCAAAAGGCATGTTTCCCCCTATAGCACAATCCAATTCTGCTCCTCCTCTTTCCTACTCCAACTTTTTAACACCTGGACTAACAAAAGAGCAGCTTTGATGGTGGGAAATCCCTTGGCAGAGCTGTCGGTGGATCCACTGAGCTGCGTGCGCTCCACCGAGGCTGTAGCGCATTGAAGATTCATGGTTTGGGTATAGGCAGTACTGCTCAACACCTCACATGTTGTAGCCATCAAAGCATGGCCATGAAAATGAACACACACATATACGAAAGACAACCAGAGGGCTAGATAGAGAGTACATCTTGTTTCTTGGTGTAATCAGTAGCTCCGCAAACACACACACATATACACACGCACAAGGCGGCCTGTTATCAGAAGCTTTCCCACGCTGCTGTGATACAAAGCTCCACACCAGGATGGGAGGATGAGGAGGAGAGAGGAGGAGGGGAGGAGGAGAGTGGAAGTAGAGATGGATGGAAGGTCAGCAGCTCAGGCTCTCTGCAGGGATAAAAAAAAAAAAAAACTCAAGAAGCAAAATCTTTTTTTTTCCTATACATAATAAATTGATTCTGTACAGTTTAATCAATACATCATTTGACAATTGGAAGACATTGATTAGATTCAACACATTTTACATTTTCATTTGTTATATTCAATATGCATCATAATAAAACAGCACTTTTAGTAACAGCAGCAGTAGTAGAAGTTTAGTAACAGTAGCAGTTGGACTAGAATGAGAAGATGACTCAGAAAAAGGAAGAAACATCGGAAGAACAAATGGATGGAAGGTCAGCCTTTCTCGGCTCGGACTCACTGCAGGGATAAACACATGTCGCAGCAGGCGGTCTGGTTTAGACTTGCCAGATCACAGTTCACAAACTCAGCCAGCAACAAAGACAACAGGAAGCCAATGAAGCAGTGCAGATAAACCCTCATCCATAACAACATATCGGACAATTTGGTGGAGATTGGCTGAACATTCCTCCTCCACACCTCTCCTCCCACATTACTCTTACATCACTCTATTCTCTGACTCTTCTCTCTGTGTAAGCTTCTGTTTGCCCCTCTGCCTGCAGGTCTTACGTAACCGCCCCATTTGCATAACCATGTTTTTTTTCTCCAGCTTTGGCGACGAGCAAACACAAGACCCAATAATATGTTAACAACCTGAGCTGTCGGGATAAACAACTAGCTCCCATCACAACATGTTTGCAGGTCTGATGGAGTATTTCTGGATCTCCTGTAGCCAGCTGGCAAAGGGCCACCAGGGCCACAACAGCTGTCATTTACTAAACAGCAAGCATGGGATAGACTTGATTCAGGGGGAGGTCGACCTGCCTGCTGTGTGGAACCTATACAATAATAGGTCTTGCACCGCGAGATGACTGTTCAAATCAAGCAACCTAGCATTATCCTCTTCAGGTAGAAAGCAATCCAGACTGATAACAGATCGGACAGTGTGCCGTAAAGAGGAAGAAGAAGATACACATGTTATTGGCTGGTCTTTGTCTTTCGGCTTTTGGCTTTGTACAAATAGAGGGCATACGGGCAGAAGTTTTGTATTAAAGGTGACATTTTTGAACGATGTAAAAAAATAAATGCACTAAATATTCCAATTATTTTATTTAAAGGTCCTATATTACGCAGTGAGCTTTAAGCCATGTTAGAATGTTGTTACCTTCTCAAAAACATACTTGGAGTTGTGCTTAAGTAATCCTGCATTATTCCACCTTGTGATGTCATGTAGTGGTAGTTCTCAAGTTAACAGCTACCTTTTACCTTTAGTTCAGTAGAGATTGGCAATTCCAAGGCTGAACTGTTCAAAATGATTCTAGTGAAGGTGTATGGAGTTTAAAAACACAGTGGAACACTTCCTGTATTACCACATGACATCAGAAGATGGAACAGAGTGTTTTCTGTTTGAGAGAAGAACTCAGCCTAAATATGCAAGGTTTGTGTGTTAAACATATGAATCAAACAAAATAAAACTCTCTTTTCGTGATGAGGAAGCAATATTATAACACAGATCAGAAAACAGAGCAATACGGGCCCTTTAAATTTAACGTGAAAGCGACTACAAGCCTTCGACACCATGGACACTGGCCAATATTAGTAATAACCACTTCAGAACACTTTTGCAGGAATGTCAATAGTCAAATGCACTTCATTTGTTGCTATACTTCACACACCAACAGGGGCTAGAGCTTACAGTAACTGACAGAGGTTTTAACAGACCAACAACCATGGTGGGATTTACCATTCATGTATAAAAACACATCTTTGGATATTGTGTGAATGACGACAAAAAAACAGATGCTCAAAGAGTTCATACAGACTCCACTCAAAGATATCTTAATTGAATGCTATAACATGCCTAAAACACCTCAGTAATAAACTACTGTTGTAATGGTTTCATATCCTAAGAATCCTCATCCTCATCCCCAATCATTAAGTCAAGAATCATCTTAATCATGTCTGCTTATTAGGCAAGCACTTTTACACACAAACACACACACATCCACTTGAGACAGATAACAACAAATGATCAAGGCAAAGCAGTGCAAATGATCCCCCATTTGGGATTCCTCATTCACTTGTGTGGAACAGCACAGTCAAAGCCGAGACAATCAATTCTGTCTTTTTAATGATAATTGAACTGTCTTGTTTTTAGCAGTTTTGCATGGATCGTAATTCAGCCGCGTTAATAAGAAATACACTGTTAAAAGCAAGGATCTAAACCAAAACAAAAAATACATAAATACTGAAAGTGGCTAAGATGTTTCTCGCTCTGGCCTTTGACGGGATGTGAAAACCACCATCATTAAAAATAAAAATTCAACACCATGTTTAAGTGTACTTTGAAATGACTAAATCGGCAACCCACTGATGGGCACTTTGCAGGAGGAGAGGCAGGAGAAGAGGGGGCTGCTAAAGCTGGAGCGTGTTTGCTTTTGTTTGAAGTTTGCTACGCTGTACTGAAAATAGACCCCTGGTTGGAAAGACGTTTTTAATGATCAGTCACAGTCTACCAACCTAAGCTGTCATTAGTGACAATTCCTAATACATGAGCCCACATTCCCAATAGCCATATCCACAGCATAAAGAACAGGTGCAGCCATTCAGTCCATGCCGCTATGTATTTGTGTAAGGAGATAAAAGGAAGTACTAAATCGTGTTGCTCTCCTTGACCTTGCCCCTAACAATGTCATGTCACTTGTGTGTTTACAGTTCTGAGCTGCGTGTTGGCTTCCAACCAATCTGAGCTGACAATTACCTCCAAGACATGGCAACCACAATGATTTATAGCCTGTATACATCAACAAACCCATTGCACGCTGGGAGCTAGAAAGCAAGTGGAATAGGCGCTTTAATCACCATTATAGCCACGTACATTAGAGCCTTGTTTCAATACAGTACATCTAGAAATGAGAACATTTTGGAGAATGTGGAGAAAGTGGAGAAAAAGGTGTTGTGTAAAGAAATCATTAAATTGGCTCACTCTGGTGTAATAATATAATCCATAATTAGAAACATTAAAAGACATTCCTAGTGCGTCTCTGACTCACCCACCTCACTTCATCCTGAGGCGTGTCTTTCTCCATGGCATATGCTGCTTTGCATTGACATATACAACATCAATAGATAAATGTGTGTATGAGGCGTACGTTGTTGCTTGTTGTGGACTAGTGAGAGGGGAAAATTACATCCATCCACGCATCACTCCAACTGAGCGTAATAGACCAGACACACCTGTGCGTAAGAATAAGCGCCAGTGACCGCAAGAGCTGACCCGTATT
>KN473270.1:26232-37362 GCA_000787095.1 Periophthalmodon schlosseri
ATGCATTAATCCGAGTGCGCGCACTCACCTTTCACCAGGAGTACGTAAACAGTGTAGAAGGTAAAAAGCAAATGACTCTTGAGGTTCATCCTGTCTTCGTTCCTCGCGTCCTCTCTCCTCCGCACTTCTTATTTCTTCTTTCCCCTCGCTGGATCCCGAACCGGACCGCTTTGTTGTAGCTATCCAGATGGACTTCTTTGCCTGACTTCACGGCCCCGTTTTGATGCTTTTCTCGCTTATGTCCACACGGAATGCGATAGTATAGTCACGCAGGTTCGTCTTGAGTAGATGGGACGGGGTAGTATAGCAGTAGTAAAGCCTCGTGAACAGCACGTCCTCCGTTACGCACGGTGCTGAATGGATGGCTGGATAGATGCTGCCGCTGCACTATCGGCTGTGGCGTACAGTCCACACTGAGCGACGACCACGAGTCGATTGTTTGAGTCCCGCCCAAATGGGTTTGACTGACAGAAGGTGACAACCAATGACAGTGACTATAGGCAAAGGAAGGCGGGGCGAGGTGAGGAGGAGTTAGAGAGCACTGTAAAAATACACTCTGTGTCAGTCTTAACACTTTAATATATAAAGTGGGTTTTTTTTGTATTTTTCTTTCTTTCAACCTTTTGGTTGCTGTGTTTTGTAATACATTTTGATGATTTACTAAGTTTGTTTTTTTTTTTGTTTTCTTTTAATGTGATGTTGCATAGCTCTCTGCATAAAAAATAAACCAAACATGAACGTGTTTTCTCAGGTATACATGCCTCCAGTCTCTGATATATTTTGTCTGTAAGCATGAGTCTTTGTAAACAAGAAGTTATACTGGGACAGTGGTGCCATCAGTAGCCTATAAGCATTTAGTTTTGTCCTCTGACCAACAGATCACCGGTTTAAATCTCACCATAACCACACAATCATTGTGTCCTTACTCACATTTCCAAATCCTTTCACTGTAGTGTGGTGGAGTAACAAGAAGTGTACAAGGTTCAGTGTAAAAAAAAAAATCTACCAAATAGTGATTTTGTATAGTTAACTGCTTTTTGTAAACACACATTTGTTTCAGACATAGGACCACTGCCCAGTTCACATAATCTGACCTGCAAATGATTTGCATATCATCCATATGATGGCTTAAAGATAATTATGCCAAATGGCTTCCCAATCATTTTCTTTTTGACAGTATTTGGCTTGGCATTTGAGGGATATATATAGAATTTCCAGTCCACCTTTTTATTCATATTTGACAGGCATAGTATTACCTTATGTAGTTTCCTGGACTGTGGCTTCTGATTTGCACATGGAAATCAGCTCATTTCCATTACAAGCCTCAGCTGCAAGCACATATCATACTGTATGGCCTGCACTCAAAACAGTGTCTCCACTTACTCCTGGATTTGCACAAGATACAACAATATCCAGGGCTCACATTTGGGGCTTTGTTGTAGACGTTTTTCTTTTTTTAGAGTGCATTGTCACTACAGGCACAGAATTCAAATCTGAGAGGGGGTGCTGAAATGTACAGAGGATGAGGGGACAGCTTTGTCATAAGCTAAACACACCAGAATACATTTTCTATTAAGAAATTACCAATTACTTATTGCAAATTATGAATGAAGAAGACTGGCAAACAGTATACATGTTTATAAAGTACATTACATTTATTATGCAATATATTTTATGCTTCCTGGTTTAAAGGCAAATGCTGCTCCTACAGTCAAACTACAACTACCACTAGAATGTGCTACTGGAGTGTGTAGCTGTTGACAGAGGCAGTGCTGGAGTGATCTGAAGCCCTTGGGTGACACCTGCCCAGGCTTTGAAGATCCACTCACAAAGACCTGAAGGAGATGTGGGTGCAGGGTGAAGAGAAGGCACAGGTAGGATTTTACAGTGTAGAAAAGACTGTATTCATTCATCTTTTGAATTTTGATGATATGATTTAGAGGACATGGGATGTTCTCAGTCTATTCAGTTGTGGATTTGATTATTTTTCTCATTTGTGCCACTGAGGCTGGGCCTTGAATATATAGGTCTGAGTCTAACTATCAAACTGGCAGTTTGATCTTGGACAGTGGATACAAATACATACTGCCAAAAACTCTACATGTGCTTGCATGTTGCTTTGTTCTTGCTACATAAAGTTACTAAAATGTTCTAGGGTACAGAGCTAAAAAAAAAGTTACCATCTCTTATTGATCCTTCAAGTTTATTTTATTCTATTTTATTTATTTAATGAGACAGTTTCAAAGCACAATGCAGGCTGATGTTGTAATTCATGGATGTCTTGTGGAATGTGGAATAACATCAGGGTGTAGGTTACTAAGGCAACTAATGAGATAAATGAGCATTTATCATGCAATATCTTTGAATTGGTGGTTTTTATCACAGTGTGATATGTGAAAAATACCTGATCTAGTGGCCTTCATTAAACCTGCTGAAAAACCCTGAAACATTCAAATGAATGTAACATTATGTGAGTAGGCAAAGCAAGGACATGAAGTTGCTGTTGATGTAATGTGCTTGTTAAAATCAATCTGGTGTTTGTAAAGGTCGCATAAAACTCATGTGAATAAAAAGGTTCAATAACATTCACTTGAATATGATCATGGGCTTTGCTCATTTCAAACTAGATACATCGCAGGACTGATAGCAAGCAAAATAATTCAGACACAGCATTTCAATACAGATAAGTAGAAATGCACATTTGTTTTTCATTGAACATGTTGACGCTTAGATATATATTTCATATATATATTTCAGTGATTTGGTTTGGTTGAGTTTATTTTGAACATCAACACAAGGATAAAAATACACATATATGTTCATTTGTACATTAGGGATCTACTGAAAAACAGTTTGAAAAGGAGTGAGTAGAAGTACAAGAGTCTTATGTAGGCCCACCTTCTTTAAATTCAGTGATTACATGATACTTCATAACATGTTCATACAAGTCCTTCACATCCATAACTCTGAAGGCACTGTACCTTGTAAGGACAGTATTTGTATTAGTTGTTTCATATTGGAGAGCTGTGGTACAACAATGGTGACACACAAATGAATACAAAAATGCCATGGTATTTATACTCTAATGTAGGCTAGTAGCTAGGTAAGGGTTTGTTTACCTTGGTAGCCTAATCTGTTTCAGACGACAGTTCTATAAATAAACCTGACTTGACTTGAGCCTGCTGATCCCATTTTGGGTCAATCCACTTTCAGAGGAGGAGGGGGTTGAGCAGCACACCTCGTAATGGCTCATTTCACACTGTCAGAATTGGTGTGCAGCGTCACTAGAGCCATAACACAGAATCTCCGTCTCTGCGCTGAAAAGTGTTTGGATCAGGGGAAGAGGCCAGGCAAGCCGAACATTCGAGTTTCCGCCTCACCTGGAATTGTCCCGTGTTCCAGATGGCATAGACCTGTCCCTGTCTGCCCCTGTCACACACACACACACACAGGCTCTCAGAGTTAGGAGCGGGCACCACCTGCCCCTGGATCAGCCCATTGTTCAGTGGTCCACCTAATGCAGCCTGACACATGTGGCCAGTCCAGCACACAGCACTTTGGCTCAGACAGAGCAGAGCTGGAAGCACAATGAATCACTCTGGAGCTTTTATTTTGAAATGTGCTTTCAACCATTTATTCTTTGGTGCTCAATTCAAAGACAGAACAATTTGTTTATGCCAGTCGCAAAACACATGTGAACACAAATAGACATGGGGACAGGGAACACGCCATTTGGGACCTTTTTTATCTGGAAATCTTTTGCATGAAACAATACAGTATAAAGCGCACATTGTGTCTTTGAGCGACCTTATATAAGCACACCTGGGGGTTTATTCTCTAAATACTGCACATTAGGCACATAGTCCCATTTATATTTCTTATTATATATTTTTAGACAAAGCAGAAATGTGATGCTTTTTCATTTCTAAGTTTGGAGTTTTGTTATATATTTGATTAACATAACCTCAAAAAATGTACTTTTACTTTTCAACTTTTCAAAAATTATCCACTTTAAATTGACTTGAATTAAGGAGACAGTTGAAACTGGACGTTTATGTATATATAAAAAGACACATAGGCTTTTTTTTCTGACATGAGATCAGACTAATCCTTTCCTGTTTTAGGTCAATTAGGATTATCAAAACTATTTCTATTTGCTAAATGCCAGAATAATGAGAGAAGGATTTTTGTATACAATTTCTCCTTACTTTACTTAGAAGTTTACATATAGTAAGATTACTATGACTTTAAACAATTTGGGAAAACCCAGATGATGATGTCATGTCTTTGGAAGATTGGTTTATTGACAAAATTTGAGTTAATTAGAGACACACCCGTGGATGTATCTGAAGGCACATCTGAAACACACTGCTTCTTTGTGTAACATCAAAGGAAAGTCAAAAGAAATCAGCCAAGATATCAGGAAGAGAATTGTGGACTAGCACAAGTCTGGTTCATCCTTGGGTGTAACTTCCAGATGCCTGAAGGTGCCACGGTCATTTGTTCAAACAATTATACACAAGTATAAAGACTGATGTCCAGCCATCATACCACTCAGGAAGGAGACGGACAATTTACACAAGTATAAAGACTGATGTCCAGCCATCATACCACTCAGGAAGGAGACGGGTTCTGTGTCCCAGAGATGAACCTGCTTTGGTCCAAAATGTTCATGTCAACCCAAGAACAAAAGTAAAAGACCTCATGAAGAAGCTGACTGAAGCTTAACATTGAACATTATCCACAGTGAAACGAGTACAGCACTGACATGGGCTGAAAGGCCACTCTGCAGGAAGACGCCATTACTTCAACAACTTTTTGTCCAGTTGACAGATTTTACTTTTGGCTTTTACTATGGATCGACTGAGGGATCTGGACGACTGAGGGATTACACAGATGCTACTCCAAAAGAAACACAAAAAAGACAGATTACAGTTTGCAAATACACACAGGGACAAAGACCTTCATTTTTGGAGACATGTCCTGTGGTCTGATAAAACTAAAATTGAACTGTTTGGCTGTAATAATCATTAATACAATTGGAGGAAAAAGGAGGAAACTTGCAAGCCTGAAAACATCCTAACGGTGAAATATGGGGGTGGCAGCATCATGTTGTGGTATTGTTTTGCTGCAGGAGGGACTGGTGCACTTCACAAAATAGATGGCATCATGAGGAAAGAACATTATGTGGAAATACTGAAGCAACATCCATACCATCTAAAAACCATCATCCTGCCCATACAGTGGAAGTGTAACCTATACTGAAATCAACCAATCAATACATCTTAAAATCAAATCCTATTCTAACCGCATCTGTTCTGTGCCTGGTGACATTTGCTCCCCTTTATTGGCACCATCACATGTCAGATAGTCCAGGGCACACACAGGTTTGCCAGCATGACTAGCTCCAGGACTCAGCAGCAGTATCCAGATTCACACAGGGAAAAGACCTTCATTTTTGGAGACATGTCCTGTGGTCTGATAAAACTAAAATTGAACTGTTTGGCTGTAATAATCATTAATACAATTGGAGGAAAAAGGAGGAAACTTGCAAGCCTGAAAACATCCTAACGGTGAAATATGGGGGTGGCAGCATCATGTTGTGGTATTGTTTTGCTGCAGGAGGGACTGGTGCACTTCACAAAATAGATGGCATCATGAGGAAAGAACATTATGTGGAAATACTGAAGCAACATCCATACCATCTAAAAACCATCATCCTGCCCATACAGTGGAAGTGTAACCTATACTGAAATCAACCAATCAATACATCTTAAAATCAAATCCTATTCTAACCGCATCTGTTCTGTGCCTGGTGACATTTGCTCCCCTTTATTGGCACCATCACATGTCAGATAGTCCAGGGCACACACAGGTTTGCCAGCATGACTAGCTCCAGGACTCAGCAGCAGTATCCAGATTAGCATGGCTCCCTGATTGTTTTGGTAGCACTCATTTGGAAAGTAGAGCAAAATTTGAACACAAAAACCAAACTGGGCTAAAAGTGAGCCAGCCTATTATTGACAAGAGTGGCAGAGCTATATGTTCTTTTGGAAAGGAGTGACAACACCTTGAAAGCTTTTATTGACATGTTTGGACAGCTCATGTTATGTGCGGTTTGTATAGAGTATGATTCTCTAACAGTGGCTGATTGGTGCACTGTACTAGCCACAGATAAGAAGGAAAAAAAAGCAATGGATGGTGGTGTTGCTTGGTAACTAAGGTCAAGTTGATATGTTGCCATTTTAAGATGAGAGGAGTTAAATCAGCTGGCTAGCTGTAATACTGTCAGGTCATTATTTTAATTTAATTCAGAAATGTAAAAAGATAAATGAAATTGTTAAATAGAACAAAACTATTGATCTGGGGCAAGTTTATTAAATTATTAAACTGAGCAAGAATGATTTCCCTTTTTTTCAGTGTAAAAAAAAAAGTACTGCAGTGGCATTGTCAAAATGATAAGAGCTGCCGGTATATGTTCATTTCTGCTCGAAATCGTAACAATATTGTGATCATTGTAGAAGACAGCGTGTGTCTGCAGATTTTTCTGCTAATAAATCAGAAGCACTAAAGGTCAGAATTCTCCTTTTGTATGTTGTGGTTCCTCCAAATGCCACATTACGTCTCTCGGCCTTCTGCTCAGAAACAGGAGCAGTGGCGTCAAAAGGAAAGTGAAAACTGCAAAGCTATAAAGGACAAACTGCACTGTGTTATCAAGTTTTTATGAATAACTCTGGAACAGCTGTTCAGACTACCTTAAATCTTTTAAGTGGGGTTTTTGGATGTTTTAATGCATAACTGGGCACTAAGTCTTTTTAGATAACTTTCACTTTGCATCTGTTATTTTATCATTTCCTTTTGACTTTTTATTTATTATAGGTTTGGCAGCATCATAACAATTATAATGTATTATGGCTCTCTTTTACTAGTTTTATTATCTTAATCACCACAGCTGGAGCTGCATATAGAAAGTTTGATTTGATTTGGAAAAGTGCTGTTTTGAAAATGTGCTGTATAGATAGAGTGGTTTTGGATTACTTGACAACATAATATAGAATATACTAGAACTGTTTAAAGCAATAAACCCATCATTAAATCATAAAATCTGAAACACAAGATTTCAATTATTTTATGTATACGAGAATTTACAACGAGCATAGATGCCATTTTGATTCACCCAAAACACACGCCGAACAGTATGCATTTAAACGCTCAGTTCATTTTGTTGCACCTGTCTGTTGCCACTTGTATAAAAAAGAACATATGTATCCTAAATATTTGAAAATTGTCTTTGACTGGGTTGAAATACACATCGCAATGGAAAAAGTGTAGTTAAAAATAACAGTCTCCTGGGAACTCTTAGGCCTGCTCTTTATCTACCTTCTTGTCTGTTCATGACACAGAGCATTGTCCCAAATGGTCATCAGAAGAGAGGGAGGAAAAGAGAGAAGAGAGGAAGCAGAGGAGAGGGAGTAGAGGACATGGAGGAGAGGGAGCACAGGAGAGGGAGCAGAGGAGAGGGAGGAGAGGGAGCAGAGGAGAGGGAGCAGAGTAGAGGGAGGAGAGGGAGCAGAGGAGTGGGAGGAGTGTAGAAGGGCATTTGCACACACGGCTGTTTCCTGGCACTGGGTTAAATGATTAACCATCCATTTAAGTTACATTTCCGAGTACTGGTGCCATGTTCAGCTTAAAAGAGGCAGCCAAGTCAGAGGGAGAAAAGCTCAGGAACAAGCAGCTTCTGATGCTTTGAAACTCTCTTGTCACACAACCAGCAAGTATGTCATTCCATTATATTAAACTTATACATTCTTAATAATTAGATGAATCGGTTTAGGTTAGAAAACGAACCAAAACAAAAAAAAAAAAAAAAAGTTATCTATTGATTTTATTTACTATACCATTGCGGATGAAGGATATTTTTCTTTGGAATATCAATCTCACAATTCCATGCTGAACTGTTTCTCTTGACCTGTTACAGTTACACCAATTCCCTCTTCATAAAGTTTAAAACATGGACAAATGAAGTTCTAAAATGTAATTTAGTAGGTCTGGAGCTAGAGGAAGTGTCTGGGTGAGGGAAGTCTGGGAGTCCCTATACTTAGACTGCTGTCCCATGACCCCGGATAAGTACAAGAAAATAGGTGGATGGACCTTTTGAATGGGAAAAATAGCCCTCAAAATTTTGCATATACAACACAAAGCTGACACCCAATAAAACACCAAAGACAATTTGCTGGGTGTAATAAATACAACAGCGCTTGGGATCTTTGAGGGTCAAACTAAACAAAAATAAAACTGATAATTTAGGCAACGTGTCTCTTAAAAGAGAAGAGAGCACTATATCTAAAAGTGTGCCCTTCTGCCGCCTCACACACACACACACACACTCCACACTCCATCGTTTGTCATTTATTTGTAATAGGACCATGACTGTCCACAGCTGGGGTATCCACCAGGGCCAGGGACCTCCTCATTGAAGCAGAACCTCACAAATACCACCTCCAAACTCCCTCTCCCCTACACCACTGTCCACACAAGAGAGGACATCCGGCAAGCCTGAGTGCAACGGACCAAAACCTGCTCCGATTTGAGGACGATTCAGTGGAGAAGTGTCCTCGCTCTGCTCCTGCCTGTAGGTGTAAGGTAAAGGGATAGTGGAGGGGAAGGCTGGCGAAATTGAGTTCACGGTGGTCGCTTAGCAATGTTGAGCAGCGGCTGAGCTATCAGGCCAAATTGTTCCGGTTCCTCTTGGCTCCCCTCAATTCCATTTGAGTGTTCAGGGGCGGAACGTCGGCACGGCGATCCAGGCCTGCTGACATTTACAACAGGAAAGAAGAGGAAAGTTGGGATGTACTATAAGTCCTGTCTTTACAGCGGAAGTACGTTTTAAAAGTCCAGTTTGCATGAAGTGTTTTTAGTAGTCTTTGTATTTACTTTACAAGACAAATGTTTCATTTTGACTGAAGACTTAAATTAACTTTTTTGTTTGTGTTTAAATCAATATATCCATTTAATGAGACTAATAATAATAATAACTATACTTTTGATAGCCTTAATAACGCTTAAAGCTTAACAAAAACTTAATGTATAATGAACAAATACTTCAAATAGTTTATCAAGAATAATCCAGGCTTAGTAACTTAAGTAAGTAGTTTTAGATATTTAGGCTGACTAAGATGTAGTTAAAGTGGTACCATACAAGACTGCCCATCCAACCATCATTATATATGGTGGGTGAAATGTCTTGCTCAAACACCTTGAAAGCTTTTATTGACATGTTTGGACAGCTCATGTTATGTGCAGTTTGTATAGAGTATGATTTGAATCATTCAGGCCCTTTCAGCCCTGAAATTGTCAATCTCTACTGAACTAAAAATAAAAGGCAGCTGTTAACAACATGACATCACAAGGTGGAACAGAGCATTTTGAGCTTTGGAGACTAATAATAAGACTAATAATAAAGGGTTACTCAAACATGTGTGAATGAAACAAAATACAACTCTGGGTATGTTTCTGATGAGGTAGCATCATGGCTTAAAGTTCACAAGAATCCATTCTGTGTAATATAGGACCTTTAAGAACACATTTACATTCACATGCACAAATATTTAAGATGAAGCATTAACCATAAAGTATAAAGTCATTTGCATTCTCCACCATGAGATGTTGTCTGAAATCCAAGAACTCCCCGGATACTTACCCAAATGCCTGGCTGTGGTTGCACACGTTTCATTCACAGGATTTTCCTTGATAAAAGCACAGATCTGTGAGTCAGCTCGTGATGAGACTATGGCCTCAGTTGTGTTGAGTGCATTCACATTGAACTGAGCATGTGTCCTCCATGACGCACAGCACAAACGCTCTCAGAGTTCACAAACCCAAGGGACTGTGAGGCTAATTAGCCCAGCACTGCTAAAATCATACCCTCAGCAACATTTTTCCTTCAGGCCACGCCGCTTCACAAAAATGGTTTATTTGGTAGTTCATTTGTCTCAGTGCAGAACGAAATGTCAGCCTTTTTTATTTATTTATTTATTCTTGCATTGTTTATTAGTAATACAAGCTTATCCAATTTCTACAAAATCAAAGACCAAAAAAACTTGTCTAACCTGTTGCTATGTTTTATACTGATGGTGCAAAAGGAAAAAAAAGAAAAAAAAAGATCAAATGCTAACATTTTCTATCATCATCAAAGTCGCTAAAGTAATCAAAGTGCTTTTATTGTAGTCTGAAATGTATTTGCACATACCTTCAGAAATCATTTAAAATGCATGGAATTCTTGAGTAAATGTGAAACTGCATGCTATTCAGTTAGCTGCTTATTGGCGCCATTTTGAGTACTTTTAACCATTCAGAAGATATTTAGTTTTGCACTGTTACTTGCTATGGCAATGGTGCACATTTTCTTTCACCCTGAAGCTGATGGTTAGGTCGGGTCAAGCTCATTAAAAAAAAAAAAAAAAAAAATTATAAATGATATTCACTGCATTTGACCTTCAAGGACAACAATATACAAGGAATTCATAATAATAATAATTGGGATTATTAGACATTGTTTTAATTTGATGAGTCTTTTCATTTTACAAACCTTGCACCAGGTTTGTGGCTACATTAAAATACGCACTATTCAGCTTCTTTTTCTTAAAAAAATATTATTTATTTATTTATTTTGATTTATTTATTTTGATTTATTTAAAGCTAAACAGACATACAAATTAAGCATTTTTAAATACAAGATTGTAGGTCCAAGACATGTTAATAACAAGACATACTGATTCAAATAACAAGACAGAAGACAAAATGGGACAGTTTGTAGACAAGACAAAAAAATAATAATAAATAAAATGCATGTGTCTGTGCGTGTGTGTGCGTTTGCGTGTATGTGTGTGTGTTTGTGTGTGCATGCACATGTGTGTGTGTGCGTATGTGTGTGCGTCTGTGTGCGTATGTGTGTGCGTGCATGTGTGTGTGTGTGTGTGTGTGCGTATGTGTGTATGTGTGTGTGCGTGTGTGTGTGTGTGTGTGTGCGTATGTGTGTGTGTGTGTGCATGTGTCTGTGCGCGTGTGCGCATTTGCGTGTATGTGTGTGTGTGTGCATGCACATATGTGTGTGTGTGTGCGTATCTGTGT
>JACM01050109.1:0-15531 GCA_000787095.1 Periophthalmodon schlosseri
ATTATTATTATTATTATATTATTTTTTTCACTAAATTACATTGAAAAACATGCATTTTTACTATGAGCGGGGTCGCCTGTCCACAAATATGGCTCATAACCTAGCCTGGTGCCATCCATGCATGTCTCCATGGAGATGAGTAAGTTGAATGCCATGGAGACAACCTTGAGGTGGACCCTTCACCAGAAAAGTTACATAGTGCACCTTTAAAAAAAACATGATGATTTGATCTGTGTATATTCTGTACTATATTTGCATAACATTTGTACTTGAACAGAACAACCAAAGTCTGCCGTTATTCTGTCACTTTGTCACGGACATCATCTTGTCTGTTCAGGGACTGAACATAAGTAGCAAGTCATTCAGTGTCAACCTTCTCACAACAATAACCAAGAAAAAGCATTTGCCATTTCCAAGTCTATGCATAATTATGTTCGTATATCATAATAACATAAAACAGGGCTTTCCGTAGATCCCAAGGACAGTATTTCCTCCAGTACAGAAAGTGCATAGTAATGGCCTGAGAGGTTATGCCTGAAGCTGCAGGCGATGATTATCTGATGTGCTACAGGAAATATTGTACAACTCATATCATTCCTTAAAGCTACCATCTGTAATTAGATTGGCCAATCCAATCCTGTTGTATTCCCACATATCACCACTAGATGCTGTCTACATTACAGCTGTCTGATAGTGTGCCAGGTTTGGTCTGACAGAAGAAGACCAGAAAGCATAGGTGAGCTTGAAAAAAGGCAAGGTGAGGGGAGAGGGGAACAGATTTCACAGTTGACATCTACTGGTAAAAAAAAAAAAAAAAAATTAATTAAAATTAACTTATGGATGGTAGCTTTGAAGGACACATGCAAAATTTACTTTTTAATCCTTTAACCATAACATTGTTTCCCCTTAAAAAAACATACCTACAGTTGTATTTTGCTTCATTCATGCTTGTTTAATTAATCCTGTTTACGACGTCTTTTTACTCTGAGCCTCAGAAATCTCTTTGTTACAGTTTTCCCCGGATTGTTACATCACAGGTAAAAGTCCAGAGGTCTCTTGTGCAGTTTTTAAGTCCATAAATCATCGGCAGATTTGTTCTGAGTATTTCCGCCGTTAAATTGCATTCATTACACCTGAATGCTCGCACTGGCATGGGGCAGGTTGCTTAATTGCTAGCTTTTGTTTTTTTTCTCTCATGGTAATTCTCTCTGCTGCCAGTGCACAAAAATCCAGTTGAGGGAATCCCTAACTGATGTAAAGTAATGTGTACTTTCAGTAGATAGACATTTTAAGTTCTAAAATGTGTGTCAGACGATGCATATTACGTGTCTTTAAATTAACTAAAAATGAAAGTGCGATTCATCTTCTTTACAAAGTTGCTCTTCAGTAAAATTAGGTTGAAAAGTGGCGTGGGGTCGGGCTGATAAACTGTTGAACTCTGCAGACTGAGGAGCTGATGATAAGGAAGAGGCAGGCTCTGGTTTAGACAAAGGGTCAGTGTTAGATAAGTGTGTGAAGCGATAAGAAGCACAAGGGACACTTAGAAGACTTGCCATGTGCGGGTCTGCTGTTTTCAGTATTGACTTTACATTTGGATACAGTGAAGCTGTATACCAGTGGAACAATATGCACATCTGGTGTTTAAAGCTGTAATTTTGACATAATTTTAAAAGGTACAATATGTAACCTTTGCCTGGAATGTTCCGCAGTATGGTATTAATCTCGCATTTATTCAATTACAAGTGTTCTTATTGCTGACCTTGGAAAACGTGCGTTCTTACAGTGAGCAGCGTCACCATTCCTGAGATCTGACCTGTGATTTGACCTTGTGGCGTCATCTGCTTGTCTCCGTGGCAACAGGTAACTTACCTAACTAAATGCATTACTGTGGAAGATTCCAGGCAAATCTCCATAAAGCAGGTGGAGAACCTATAAAAGTTCCATTATGCAGCTTTAAAGCACAGCAGCATTTTAAATCAACTGTTTTGGAAAGAAGTTACACATAGTGAGTCTCTGTGGTGTGAATAATGTTCCTAAGTTGTCCTGTATTTCTTCTTTCCATCTATGAACTAAAAACTACTTGCAAGTGTATCCCACCCACAGACTGTATAAAGAAGTGGACTAAGTGAGTGTGATGTCACCCGTAGCGTTCGGCTCCAGCCAAATGAAGCTTGTCGAGGCTAGAGCAGTTACAGGGGCGAATTTGGAGCCGAGTTCCATATTTGGAACTTCGACTGCGAGTAACACGCCAACGAAAGAGCCAATCCAGAGCGAAGCTGTTGAAGGTAACGCCCCTTCTCACCCGCACCAGTGGTTTAGTAAGGAGCAAGCACTTAGCAACGCTGTCAGTCAAACCTGTTGCTAACGTTAGTGGGAGCAACCTCAGGGAAAGAAGGTGCCTCAGTGGTCTGCTATTAATGTTCATATCTTGATTTACGGACACGGCGAAATAAAAACACCAGGATCACGTAGAGCGGGTTAATCGGGACATTTTAAGACCAAAATGACGAGCCAGACAGCAGCCATTACGGAGAGATGGCGACAGTTTTTCAATACAAAGTGAATTGGAGCCAGAGTTGATGGAGCCGGAAGCGAGCCCATGCTCACTCACTTCCTATTTGGAACGTGGCAGCTAGCAGGTTAGCTATGTCCATTTATATTACAGTCTATGATCCCTCAAAGTCGCATGGAGCTTTGAATAACTAGATATGCTTTGTCTAATTCCTAACACTACTGACCAAATCTGATTGGTCACTCAGACCTGTCCATCTCCTCATTTTAGTAAAAAACTCCGGCTTTTTCAGTTCCAAAAGAATGTAAGTGCATAGACTGCCAAAGAATTTTCCATAGAAATCGCTTTAAAAGTTGTTGCCTTTTACTAACGTGTAAAATTTGTTATATGTGTTGGGTAAAAGTATAAGAAATGTACCATCTTTGTCTATGAAAATCTCAGGGCATTTTTTTTAATAATACAAAAAATTAACATAACATTTTTATTGTTTGTTTGTTTTGTTTTTTTCTGGAATGTTACACATCCTCTTGAATCTCCACTTTCGCAATATTGGAACACAGCCATCACTCCATACGTATGTAAAATAATTGGTGTGCTGTAAAATGCAGTACATTTAGAGATACCTTCTACCGCAGTAGCAGACAGGTCAAAGGCAACTCTGCTTATCACTGTTTCTGTATCACTGTATCGTTCACACCAGCCATAAATTATAAAGAAGCTACAAATCACTGCTCTGGTCTCCATGGTGATCCAAACATTAAGCTACTCCAAGTGTGTACAAATGTCTAAGATTCGAATGGCATGTTTTATACAGCCTTATAAAGTGAGCTCAAAATTCTGTGATTACTTTAATTAGTACTTATGTAGGAGCAAAGGTATTTAAGAAATGTATGGTAAAATTTTAGAAAGTACACATAAGTGTCAAATGTACAAAAGGTTGTAATTGCAGTAAAATCTTGCAGTCTTCCCTCAATATGTGTTTCTAGTTCTACCCCTACCAGTGCTGCTACTACTACTACTACTACTACTACTACTACTACTACTACTACTACTACTACTACTACTACTACTACAGGATGTGCTATCAGTGAAGAATGTTATTTGCTAAACTACAACATATATCTAGTCTAGTTTATTTGAATTGCTCATATTCAAAACACTGCGTTGGTCTATAACATTAAGTCTTAACCCATCTGTGTTTATAAAGAGCATAAACCATGTTTTAGTGATTTTCTATCTATATATATTTTAGATAAGGAAGGGAGTATTTTCAACTTTTAGGTACATGGGGTGCAATGCTTGTCCTCATGGAGATGTTATTGCCTCGCCTGGAATGTTCCACAGTATGGCATTAAACTTATCAATAGCCATGGAGACAAGGAGGTCAGACCTGTGGAGATTAAGAATGCTAGTTTTTCAAGTTGTTATTATTATTATTATTAGTAGTAGTAGCAGTAGTAGTAGTTGTAGTAGTTGTTGTAGTAGTATTTCACACAATGAAAGCACATAATTGAATAAATGCAAGATAATGCCCTTTCATGGAACATACCAGGTAAAGCTTTAGAAGTAAATTTAGAAGTAGAAGTAACGTTAATAGGGGTCTTGACGTTTGGGGGTGTAGCACTTTTTTCTGTCCTGTGGTGTGACATGCCTTTGTAGCAAAATCCAAAAATGATTTTCATAAACAAATCAGTTCTACGACAATTGTAAGGAAGCCATATCACAAGCACTGTAACATTTTTTTGTAGAACTCTTTTTGAGACATTTTAACCTGCCCCGTGGTGTGACCTCTCCTGTCACCCCACTGGACTTTCACTACAAATTTGTCATGTCCAAAAATGACTTAATACTTAATAAGTCTATAGCACTAGTTTAATAACTGTGTAACTGTCCCATCGTAAAGAAAATCATTTTAACAATTAGAATGGCATTTTGGCTCAGGAAATATAGCTGTCACACGGCAGGACAAACTGGCACATGTTCAGCATTTTTCCGAAAAGTTGAATTTGACAAAAATAAGAATATGAAAGTTCAAACCCTTGACGTCAGAGCTCGTCCTGGTGCATAAATGCCAGATGAGCTAGTTCTGGTTTTGTGTAACCGTCTTTTTAAATGTGTGATTTTTCCTGTCACACGGCAGGACGCTTTTTGGATTACAGCATTAAACTGCTTACATCCTTTTTAGATTTAAAGTGGAGATAAAGGTGTCATTTTATGAAATAATGTAAACATGCTTCCCTTTACGCCAACGCCTTTATGAAGTCTTTCTGTCATAATAGTGTTACAGTCACACCACAGGATATTTGAGTGTTTTGTGTTAAAATACCAAAAAAATGAAACATGACTTCATTCTAAAACTATATGTCATTTATGGAATACATAGTTGTGCTCAGCTGAGTGAATTTTGGAGAAATAAAATGTTTAAAAGTTTTAAAGTACCCAATGCTTCATGCTTCCGTGCACCAGCCGGGCCCTGTTATGACAACTGCACAAAGATTTGGACTGAATTCTGCTGTTTGGATTATCTTAAACTATTTAAAATCATAACACACCATTGCTAAAGCGCTGAAACTTTTAAAATGCATAATTTAAGTGCCATCATTGTAGCATGTTACTTCGTTCTTCTGATTATATAACGATGTGCCATGGTTTCCAACAGTGTTTGCTACACCCAAAATGCCAAAGTGTTTTCTTGTTTTGGCTGCTACATAGGGTTTATAGTCAAAGAAATGCACTTTCAACAACACTGGAGGACATATTATAAATAAATAAATGAACAATAAATGAAAAAGTGGAGGTTAGCTTGTATGTAGCCTATAACTCCAACTCTAGTGCTATACTGAGAACATAATTTATAGTTCCTACAGTGGCTGCGTGTTCAAACCCCATAGTTGACTTAGGACCTCACAACGGCCTTATTTTAGCTGCACATTTTCATAATTTATAATGCTTTATCCCAGTGGCCTTGGAACACGTTCAGAAGTGTGTTCAAAATACACGCTTTCAGGGCCGGCTCCAGCCTTCAGGGGGCCGTAAGCACAATTTGCCGCCGGGGTCCTTACCACTGCAGTGCCACATATTTATATTTGACTAGAACGCTGTCACCATCTACCAGTTCCAAAAAGAGTGAAAATCCTAGAGACTCACAACAGCAATAGCCACAAGATCAGTAAACAAACATGTCAGTAAAGATGCCCTCCCCCAGAAAAATGTTTAAATTCTAGATGTTTTTCCTGAGTTCCGGTGCATTTTAAGGTGTTTGAGGTGACTAAAGTGGGTGTACATTTATCAGTTCTTTATGTTATTAAATACAGAATTGGGTAGTGGAGCCTTTCTCAAGCAAGGATACGCTTACTTCAAAATCATTACTCAAGAAGTATAAAGTAGTGGTCCAAGTTAGAGTAGCTTAAGAGAAACTCAGGACATAACATCGATTTATAATCACCGGATAAGTTGAAGTGAATGTAATTGGAAGGACAGAACATTAAATAATGCACAAAATCTGATAACTTCAAACAACAGACCACAAAAAATCTGACTGGGTTTGATTTTAGGTTCACTTTATTTTGATGTTTATTGTCAGGCTTTGGATGCAGAGTTGAGTTATGCAACATCAATTTGGATAAGAAATTAGCTTTAGAACGTGCATATTAATGAGCAAATAAAATGCATTGAGGAATCGTTCACAGGCCGTTCACTCGTCCAGCAGATGTGACAAAGAGAGGTTTCTGTTGTTATTAATCTGACAACAGGAGCAGTAACCTGTGATAGTCTACAGTCAAATCATCTGATGGTTTACATGAAAAAAGGATAAGCCACGACCAAAAACAGCCAGTTGAATAAACAAACTCACCTGCTGACTTTGTGTCGCTCTGATATATGTCCTGTCTGCATAATTATACACGTCCAGCTTCACTGTTTTATCTTGGCCTGTCCAGTGGTGCTGACATACTTTAAGTCCTCTCTGAAAAAAACAACCTTCTTCTGGGGATCTTGAAGCATTGTCCAGTACTTCAGATAAACTTTACTTCTCTAACGTTTAGTCTGATTTGTAAAAAACCTTTTCAAATGTACCTCTGCTGCCTCAGTGCACCTAGAGCACATCTCAAGGAAAGGGGCCCTCACACAGGTGTAAACACGGAGCTGCCCACACCAGTGCCTGACTCGAAAACAAATGTATGCAGCAGATATTTAATTAGACCTACTGGAATCGTCTTTAATCGTTTTAACAATAACAAAAAAAAACCTTTCCAATCATTATTTTCAATATAAATGTATGCGCTCTTGGGGGCCCTCTGGTGGCCTTGGGGCCCTAAACAGCTGCTTAGTCCACTTATAGGCTGGGCCGGCTGGGCCACGCTTTGGAGTCTGGAGGCCATGCAATTACAACACAATACTTGTACTTGTAGAATGCAGATATGTAGTGGATAAAGTGAAGTTAATGTTTTGGGTTTTTTTTTTTTCTTTTCTTGTTGTTGTTTAGGTGGAACTGTCGGACAGCACCTCTCACACCATCACTGACGCCTACGCTGGGAAGGAATACATCATCCAGGTACACTTACACTTACACGGTGATCACTTATGTTATTTGGCGTGTCCAGACTTTTTATGTGTACAGGATTTACTCTATTTAGTTAAAATTTGGTGCAATATATGAGTAACGCCACTTGTTATAATGCTAAAAAACATAATTTTCCAATTTTCCAAGCATTTTTATAGATGCTATGATCAAAATTAATATATTGTAATAGTCCTTTGAATGTATTAAAATCAAAATTAAAATCAAAATGATCATTTTATTACAGAAGCAAATCTTGTGTTCAGTTGTTCAATTGTTCAAGCTCAATTGTTCAAGCAACCTTTCTTTCTGTACTAGATTATGGAGATATAATATATATACAGACTTCAGCCTTGACTTTAAAACCTTTAGAAACACGCTTTTACTCAGCCCTTCGTTTCACAACAGGTCATGAACTTAAAACCCATCACTGCACACTATGGAAAAAGTAGGTTGGCCATCGCTGTCTGTCACAAGAGAAAAACACTGTATGAAATGTATTTATCAGGAACTACTTTATAGACTGCCTAAGTATCTCACGTGTTTGTTGAACTTTGATACGGGAACTTTTAATACAACATCTCATGATTGTATAAGTCTAAAAAGTGGCCGCACTAGAACTGAGATGGGAAAAAGCTTTTGGTTATTTCGCTTCCCAAAAATGGAATACATTTCAAGACATGCAAAACTGGATACATTGGTGCCACAAATGCACTTTAATAATCTGGTGATAAACATTTATACTCACACCTGCTTCTGTTTTTAATGTTTTAAATGGACCTGTTTTTTTGTTTGTATTTTTCTGAACAGGGCGCCCATGATAAGGGCTCTCCCTGTAGAAATAAAGATAAACGAAAAGCTAGAATCAACCAGTCAATTTATGGAAACTTTTTTCTAGTGATGTCATTCTCCCAGATGGGGGGGCAACAGCCAGTTTTCCCTATCGATTACATTGTACTTTGTTCCAGAATATCCAAAAGGTAAATTCACAAATTCTGAACCAGATCATTTCTATTAGTGAGTAGACCCAAGAACTCACTGTATGACAACAAAGATTTGCATTTTAACAATATTCATTTTAGCTGCCCCCATCTGTATTAACTAATATTGGTCTATAGACTGTTGTGACGTCATCTATCTATCTTTTGTGGACCGTACAAACCGGACCGTGTCGCTATTAGTTCACCCGATTCCTCGCTTCAGGTGGCTGCTAAGGACACGGAGATCGGCACGTGGAGCGACTGGAGCGTGGCGGTGCACGCGACCACCTGGATCGGAGAGATCACCTCCCCTCCCGAAGTGGACCCGGTCATCCCAGGTACGAGCGCTCTTCTCCGCTATATAAGACAGTGGTGGAAAGCAGCGGGAACTAATTTTTATTTATTTATTTATTTATTTTCCAATGGTTATTCCCTCTGCTACCACTAGATAGAGCTCTAGATCTATTTCCAGCATGGGGCGCACCGAAGCGTGAAAATGTTGTTTGGTTCGCTATATGGTGATTATTTGAAGTTCTAAAACATGAGATGCAAAGGTGCTGAAGAGATAAAGTACAGTATAAAACTTTCATTTTCACAGTGGAGGGTCCGCCATCCGCTTCTCTCCGTAGCAGGGGCAGTGCCGGACATTTTTGTGGTTGAAGGAGCTACGGGGGGGGGGGGGGCGTGGGGGGGGGGGGCTAATTTCTTGAATGTGGGTTCGCGCTTTGCATGTTATTTCAGGTCGACGTAAAAGCGCGTTTGTTCCTTGGGTCCGTCTGTGCGTCATTCAAAAAGCTTTTTCTCCTCCGCCACCAGCACATACAGTCCTCGCGGTGTACTTAGCCACAGGTGAAAGAAAAGACCCCCCGCGTACAGGGGAAGCGCGTATTCACGGGGCTCTGTGCTCTTGAAGCGCGTTGTCATAGAAATGAGTTTGTCGATCAGCTGATGGACTCGCATGTGGCTCATGGTGCGTGTTTGGGGTGAATGATGCGTGTTACATGTGAACGAGACCGACCCAGAAGTAAAGCAGACAGAACTTAATCTAGTGCGCACTGGGGTCGCTCCACGGAGCCACTGACATGCATGAAAACGACCTTAGAGCGCACCCCCTCCCTCTACCACGTTTGCGTCGCTGTTTTAAACGAGTTTAAATATAGTTCTCCCCATTGTGATTCATCAAAACTAATATGGAATTCTTTTTTATTGGCTAGTGCCGCCCCTATATCTTATCTCATCTTATGTTTATTACTATTTAATGCCATACTGTGGAGCATTCCAGGCATAGCATCTCCGCAGAGACACAAGTTTACGTAGTGCACCTTTAACAACTCTACGGAAAGTGTCATACTCTTTGAAACATAGAGATATCTACGAGAGCCACTTCATTCTCTTCTCATTATTCTGGGGGACATTGTATTTCCAACTACGCCATTTTTATTCTACAAGTGCTATCAGTCCTCCCTTTATGTTAACACTAGTCCCGCGCTGTCCCTCCATAAATCGCCCCGAACCAGTTAGGTATGAAATGAAGTTTGCTTAATAACTTTCTTTATCATTACACCTAGCCATGGCCCCGAACTTTTTATCACCGGTTTAAGCCCCGAGATACACGCCTCTCTAGACAAATGGACAACTTTAGCCGTAACGCGCCGCCCCGAGAGAAAGTAGTCCCCTCTAAGCGCTTGATTGCATAGCGGTTTTAAAAAAGGCGTGTTAATATTCTGCGCTTTCTGCCATGTTACAATGTTCCCCCACCAAAAACATGTCTGAAGAGGCTTTAGATGTCGCCCATGTCTGAGTAATTTAGCGATCTATCCCGTGCCCTATTCGAGCTCTCCTTGCGGTTAGCTTTAAGATTCTGTCCAATGCTCAGCCAACAAGCCTACGTCACCCATGCTCCCACACGGCAATTCTCCATAAATATACGAAAAACACAAAACGCAACACTTTATACAACAGCTTCACAAACCTGATGTGATGCGCAGTAGTTTCATTAGTGTCTGAAGCGAAAGTGAAACATGTTAATACGTTGTTTTCGGCGAATATAGCATTTTCAAAACAATAAAAGGCAACACGGTGATCTAAATATGTTATGTGTTAGCACTTAATACCAGATAGAAGTAAAATACCCCTCTTTAACTGTTTTAAGGGGAGGGATACTCAGATAGGTAAACTTTTGAAGGAATTGTATCGCATCATTCATACTTAACCGTTATCGTCCTTACTGTGTAGTCCTTAAGTGTTCTACCGTAAATGTTGTTATGAGGTCGGAATTACTCAGTGGGAACTTTTACTCAGTGTAACTACGGTACCGTTACTTTAAAATAATATTACTCAAGTAGAAGTACCAGAAAATCTTTTCAAGTAGAGTACAAAATATTTGGCTAACAAAATACTGACATATTTTGGACAGTAGGCTACTTGATTTATCTAATAATAAAGTATATAATGTCAAACAAGTAAGGTTCCAATATCAGAGGTGGGTAGAGTAGACAAAATAAGTTACTCGAGTAAGAGGAACACTACTTTAAAGTGGAACTAAACACTGAATGAACTTTTTTTTTGCTACTAAACTGTGTATATGGTGTTTTAATAGCATTGTCTACCGTTCCTAATCCCTTTTTGGCAATTTTAGCGCAAACTAGGTAAATCTGCCGCTTTCTGGTCGTAAGCAGCAATGGTGCGTGAGTGTGTGCTGCCTCCAGTGGCCACTGTAATCTCAAGTACTACGTGACATCACACAGGACTGCTCTGATTACAGTTTGAAGTGTGGATACCTGTTGGGACACAGGACTCTCTGATTACAGTTTGAAGTGTGGATACCTGTTGGGCCAATCACACTGTTCCTTATGCCTCCAGACCCCGCCCCTTCTCCCCCCTCACTGTCTTCTTTAGTCCTCCAGGTACTTCCCAGTTTAGCAGCTCTACTTGAAACGTGGTCATTTTAGTAAAACTGTCATTTATTTATTTATCTTTCAAATTCCCCACACTGAGCAGTGCAAACTCCCCTCCCCTGCTCTGACCTGATCTGAACCATCTTGTGTCTGCTCCTCAGACTGATGGATGATGATGGGATGCTCTGATAGCTCATCTGATATTTTGGCTTTCCAGGACAAATGCCTCCGTCTTCCGCAGACTCATGCCCCAGTACGACTCACGTCTTCGGGGCGAATTTGAACGCGCGAGGGGGGGCGGTCCGATCCGGGTGCCGTACGCGTGTGGGCGTGTGAGTGTGTGGACGGACTTTTATCACACTGTGGGGACGAAAAACTGTAAACACACTCGCGTAACAGGGACTCGCCTTCCTTATGGAGAAGAAATTCAGGTCCTGATGAAGTGTTTTCTTACTTATTAGATCAATAACATGGTTTACAGTTCAGTGTGGGGTAAAGGAGGTTAAGGTTAAAGTTTAGGCGAGTGCATGTGACAGCTTTTCATGTTTTCCTAATTATTACTTGGCTTGGTTGGATAGTACCTGTGGTCAGTGATGGAACGTAACAAAGTAAAAGTAGTAAAGTACTATACTTAAGTACATATTTTAGGTATCTGTACTTTACTTTTTACTTTTACTTCACTACATTTGAGAGCTGGTATCTGTACTTTCTACTCCACTACATTTTTTAACAGGACTGAAAAGCCAAAGTATTTTTTATTATTTTTTGAGACCTGTTGAAAAGGCTGGCACGTTTGTAGTTTGAGCAAATAAAATATATGAAATTAAAGCAGCCAGAAAAAAATAAAAATAAAAATGATTCAGTTGTTTCTGTTGAATAAAATTCAGCACAAATCTGTATCAAAATCATTACATTTGCAGCTTCATTAGATCTCAAACTCTTCACAAAATACTTTTACTTTTTACTCATTAAGTACATTTTTAAACAGGTACTTTTACTTACTCATGTGCTACTTTTACTTTTACCTGAGTTTTTTTTTTTGCTCCGGTACCTGTACTTGTACTTAAGTTGTTACTTAAGTAATAGAATTGAGTATTTCTTCCACCACTGCCTGAGGTAAATATTTATAGTTTTACATCGGTTAAGTGGCAGTTTGTGAAAAGTGAACCCCTTTACTTATGTCATCAACACAGAACACTCCATCCAAAATGCAGACAATTAACTTGTGTAATTGTAATTATAGTTTTGGCTCTTGTTTACATTATGGTTGCGTGGTGACAATTATGGAATCAAATCTACGTATGTCATATCTGCCTGTGTCCAACCAGGAAGTCAAATTATAACTTTTTATTATAACACCAAAATTGTGAAACTAGAGACTAGACAAATTTTTTAGTCAAATAAATAAATGATGTTAAGTATGTTTTAGTGAAACTAGCAGCCTAACCTGTCTTATACACTTCAACATAATTATATTTAACATTTTACTAAAAAACTTGCCTAGTTTTTTTTTTTTTTTTGTCATTTTACTTCCTGGTTGGACACGTGCAGCAGTGACATATATTGAGGTAATTCTAAAACTCTTAAACATAATGTTAAAAAGGATAAAAACTTCAAAATATAACTGAACAATAGTTATGATTAGATAAATAAAAAATAAATTACAACACTTTAATTTTGTTAAATTGTCCAGTGGTGGAAGTAGTACTCAATTTTGTTACTTAAGATACAAAAAAAATATTAAAGTAAAAGTATCACATGAAAAAAAATCTACTTAAGTAAACGTTTAAAAGCACCTGTTTAAAAATGTATTTAAAGAGAAAAAGTAAAAAAAAAAAAAAAAAAAAAAATCGTGCAGATTTTGAGGTTTTCAAATTTATTGATTTTGATAAAGATTTGTGCTGAATTTTGTTCAGTAGAAACTACTGAATCGATTTATTTTTCTGGCTGCTTTTATTTGTATATTTTTGTTTTGCTCAAACCACAAACATGTTAAAAAATAAACCCTCAGACTTTTCAGCAGGTCTCAAACAATAAAAAATACTTTTACTTTTCAGTCCAGTTCAAAAATGTAGTGGAGTAGAAAGTACAGATATCTGCTGTCAAAAGTGAAGTAAAAGTAAAACGTATCCACTTAAAAATGTACTCAAGTAAAGTACAGATACCTAAAATTTTACTTAAGTACAGTATTTTTAATACTTCTACTTTGTTATGTTCCACCACTGAAATTGTCCCTGCATTTTGGATGTAATTTTCTGTCCTGATGACATAGGTAGAGGTATTCAGTTTTAGAACTACCGCTACTTCCTGTATTTTTGTACTTTTCTTTGTAATTTGCGCACAAATATCTAACGCAGGTACTTTCCCACCAAACCAAGCCAGTATTAGAAAAACATGAAACGTCACTTTAAGATCAGAATCTCCATCAAATGAATGTGAGTCAAAGTAACGTCCGCACAAAGTATGGAAACCTGACTTGTGTGTGACCGTGTATATTTATAGACTGGTCTCAGGGGGGCGGAGCTTTGAGATCACACACACAGAGCAGGTTAACGCCAGACGCACGGATTGACGAGCTGTCCCTAAACCTCCCAAATTAGAATATAAAAGATTGAAGATTGAAGTCTGGGTTTAAGTCTGACAGATAACACAGCGCTGGATAGAGAGACGGATGTGTGGTTTTGTGATGCAACAGTGACTCCTACAGGCGGTGAGAGGTATTGCAGCGTGGGTCAGGCTAAAAACTGATAGTTGAAGCTCTCTCTCTGCTTTAGAAGTTTATTTTTTTTCAATAGTTGTAAAATCAGAACAAGGAATGAGTGTGGATTAGTATTTTGCGTTCAAAATAATGTTACGTGGGCCTTACGTTCATTCATATGTGTTGATTTTGGCTTTTGAGGAAAGAAAGTTTGAGCACATCTCCTTTATATGAAATTTTGTTTAAAGATAAAAAAAGAAAAAGAAAAAAAAAGGCATTACAATTTGCATTCTTTAACTATCTCCAGGGGACGTAGCTCCAGCTCACTCTTCGTTCATTACTTCTGTTCTCAGCCAAAGCTCACGGGCTGATCAGAATTCTTTTCATGCCTCCTTCAGTTGCCTTCTTACCACTCGCTCCCTTCTCTCCTTGCCTCCTCTCCGTTTTCCTCCTCACTCCCTCCCGTCCTTCTCATTTCCTTTCCTCCTCCGCTTCTCTCCTCCTCGCTTCCTCCCTCCTTGTCTCCTCTCCTCCTCCTCTGTGTTCCACCATCCCCCCTTGCTCCCTTCCCTCCTCGTCTCTGTTCCTCTATTGATCACGCCCTCACCCCTCGCTCCCTTACCTCCTTCTTCCCTTCTCCTCTTGTCTCAGCTTACCCCCTCCTCTCTCTCACTCCTCATCTCTTCTCCTCCTCAGCTTACCTTCTCCTCCCTCACTCCTCATCTCCGCTCCTCCTCAACTTACTTCCTCCTCCCTCACTCCTTGTCTCCTCTCCTTTTCCCTCACTCCTAATCTCTCCTCCTCAATTTACCTCCTCCTCCTCCCTCACTTCTCATCTCCTCTCCTCCTCAATTTACCTCCTCCTTCCTCACTCCTCATCTCCTCTCCTCCTCAGCTTACCTCCTCCTCCCTCACTCCTCATCTCCTCTCCTCCTCAACTGACCTCCTCCTCCCTCACTCCTCATCTCCTCTCCTCCTCAACTGACCTCCTCCTCCCTCACTCCTTCTCTCCTCTCCTTCTCCCTCACTCCTAATCTCTCCTCCTCAATTTCCCTCCTCCTCCCTCACTCCTCTCCTCTCCTCCTCAGCTTACCTCCTCACTCCCTACCTCCTTCCATCCTCTCCTCCTCCTCTCTTCAACTCATCTGTGTCTGTATTGATCTGTGACACTTTCAGCACCACGGCTAGCGCTCTCATTGGTTTGTATTGGGCTCCTCAGACAGACCAGTGCACATTGTGAACAACTCATTTACCAGAGGCCTCTAGTGTCGTGTCTGAGATAGTGTGGAGCAGACACGAGTAGATTGGCTGGTCATAAAATACAATATAGCATCAGAAAGCCCCTCATGATGAGTTCTACAACAAGGCCAGATACGTCGCCCGGGTTAGCGTCACCGGAGCGGGCGTCTGGTGGCCTGGGAACGCTTTGGGGTCCCCCGTGGAGGAGGTGTCTGGGGTGAGGGAAGTCTGTGAGTCCCTGCTTAGACTGCTGCCCCCGCGACCCGGCCTCGGGTGGACGGATGGATGAATCAGAAATTATAATAATTTAAATTCATTACAACTGATGTGTCTTATTGGTGAATCAGAGTTAAAGGTCCACTATGTAACTTTTCTGATCTCCAGCTTGTCTCCAGGGAGATGTTATTGAATGTTTCACAGTATCACATTAAATGTATCTCTCTTTTACTAAAGTTAATGTATTTTTATTGGTCAAATATGCATTCTTGTTGTGAGTGGGGTCACCTCTCCACAGACCTGACCTGTAACCTGGCCTGGTGGTGTTACCTGCTTGTCTTGTCTTGGAGATAGATCCATTCCATTGTGAAACATTCAAGGTAAAAATAGTAACATCTCCATGGAGACAGTCCACCAGAAAAAATACATAG
>KN473272.1:0-25548 GCA_000787095.1 Periophthalmodon schlosseri
TTTTGTATATTTGCGACCATCATAAAATTGAAACATATTCTACAAAAAATCGATTTAAATTTGACATGATGTAGCACCGTTTCCAGTGCACTTCAGTTTAGAGTAAACAAAAGACACTAAACACGGCAGGAGCTAAACCAAATGAAACATAAACAGTTAGCTCTTTATGCTAATGCTAACAGCCCGTTTTACTGTTTCTGTGGGTTTGTGTCACTTTGTTTAGTGCCTGTTTGCTAGAACATATTGATGCTAGTGGTAAAAACGATTCACTTTGTTCAGATACCAACAACCTAATTCTGCTTTGGGTGAAACTGAAGGTGGCCAGGAGGGACTTTGGACACATTAGCTCTCATTTATATCGTACTTCCTGTCATTTTCAACTTTATTTTTTTAACTCTTCTAATAGTAGTGAAAACGGGGGTTGTTCGGTGTCTAGAAAATAAGCGATTAAAGACATGCACAAACATGCACAAATCACTCCAAAAACAACTCCAAAGGCTCAGTGAGAAGAAAACAGCTTTAACATGGTTAAAACTCTGAAAAGTCCATTTTGCAAAACAGATCTGATTTAAAGGAAAACGTTTAAAATAAAGTTTTTGAATAGTTGTAGTTTTTATCTGGTTTAAATATTTAAAATGTCATAGATTTTTTTCAGTAGTCTTCTCTCCCTCCAGTGTCCCTCTTCTGTCCCCCAGTGTCCCTCTTCTGTCCCTCTTCTGTCCCTCCAGTGCCTCTCATCTGTCCCTCTTGTGTCCTTCCAGTGTCCTTCTTCTGTCCCTCCAGTGTCCCTCTTCTGCTCCCCCAGTGTGTCTCTTCTGTCCCTCTTATGTTCCTCCTCTGTCCCTCTTGTGTCCGTCTTCTGTCCCTCTTGTAGCCCTCCTCTGTCTCTCTTCTGTCCCTCTTCTGCCCCTCCTCTGTCCCTCTTGTGTCCCTCCTCTGTCTCTTTTCTCTCCCTCGTGTCCCTCCTCTGTCCCTCTTGTGTCCCTCTTCTGTCCCTCCTCTGTCCCTCTCGTGTCCCTCCTCTGTCCCTCTTGTGTTCCTCTTGTGTCCTTCCTCTGTCTCTCTTGTGTCCTTCCTCTGTCCCTCTTGTGTCCTTCCTCTGTCCCTCTTGTGTCCCTCCTCTGTCCCTCTTGTGTCCTTCCTCTGTCCCTCTTGTGTCCCTTCTCTGTCCCTCTTGTGTCCCCCGTATGTCCTTCTCTCAGACTGAATAAGAGCTTTGTCCCGGTCCGGGGTCGTGGCGGGGTCATGACCTGGACAAGTCTGGAGAATCTCACTGCTCAGAAAACACACGGCCAAGTCAGGATTTTCATTATTTCTGATTTTATTTTTCAGCAAATTAAAGCTACAATGTGTAACTTTCTGGGTGTTTCATGTCACCTGCATGATTCCATGGAAATAGAATGTTAAAACCATACTTCGGAACATTCAATATGGAGATAGATAAGTCTTATGTCAAAGCCCCAGGCCAAGCAGGAGTCAGGTTTGTGGAGATGCAAGCCCACTCGAAATAAGGACACAGTTTTATTTTATTTGTATTATTTTGGGGGCTAAAAAGTTACTTTAACTGAGTAAAAAGGAAGAGATATCCCATTGTGCCTTCTGTTTACCTCACAGCAAAACACTTATTTAAATGGCCCATATTATGTCTGATCTATTTTATAATGTTGTTAATTTTTAGAAAATATATTTTGTCTTCTTTTTATAATGAGCTTTGTGTGACAAATATTATAAAAAGAGAAATAGCTTTATTACTTTTAATCACAAATACAAAAGATGGATCCAAGAGGCTACTGAAATCAGGAGGTGGGGCGCACAGACCATCAACAGAGACCGGGGGCGTTTACCTTGTCTCAAACCTGAGACTCACTTCTTCATAGACACCACACAGGGGCAGAGGTGAGTCTGATCCATCTGCCAGACTGTCAAACTGAGCATGCCCAGAACATCAACTGATCAGAGACACATCCCAGCATTCAGCTGACACCTCTGATGAAGGCAGATGTCCTACCACCCACACATGTCAGGGAAATAAGACATTTGACTTTTTACAATATTTGTCTTATTAGAAAGAAACACAAAGTTCGTTATAATGTTTCCTCATTTTGTTTCATTCACAAATGTTTAACAGGCAAACCCTGCATATTTAAACTGAGTTCTTCTCTCAAACAAAAAACGCTCTGTTCCACCTTGTGATGTCATGTGGTAATACAGAAAGTGCTCCACCGTGTTTTTAAACTTCATACACCTTTTCAGCCCTGAAATATCCAATATCTAAAAAAAAGGTTCTACCACTTCATGACATCCCAAGGTGGAACAAAGCATTTTGAGCTTTGGACAGGTAGACAGACTAATAATAAAGTGTTACTCAAACATGTGTGAATGAAACAAAACACAACTCCAGGTATGTTTTTGATGAGGTAACAACATTAAAACAAAACTTAAACCTCACAAGAGTAAATTTTGTGTAATATAGGACCCGGATATGTTCATCTGGTACTGTTATATAGAAATATATGGCAGCCCTGGAGGGTTTCCGTACTCAGTGCTTTGTCCAGTATTTTCCACACAAACTGCCACTCAGCTGATGTAAAACTACGAGAACTATTTAGCACAGGTTCTATCCGTCCAACCCAAGTCAGAATTAGATAAACATGAAAACCTGTCACATGCACTTTAAGTTTTCAAACCTCCGTGTCTGTGTCGCCGCTGGCTATGCGTCCCGTGCGTCCTGCGTCACTCGGAGCTCTCGCCGCTTTTGACGTCTGGTATAAAGTCTCCGCTCTCCCTCCCCGCGCGCACTCTTCCTCTCTGATCACCCGCAGACGCCTGGATGTACCGCTGAGCCACGACTCTGTCAAACAAACCCCATGGACTGCACTCCTCCGCGGGTAGTCAGCTCCGAGCTCCGCCGAACAACCTCCGCTGCTCCCCGGTCTACGCAGCCTCCTCCCCGTGGACGTGCTCGTGCCTCGGTTACGTTTGGATACTGACTTTTACGCATTGGATATGTGCACACAGGACGATGACAACCGCTTTTCTCATCGTAGAAGTAAAATAAAATAGGCTTTCCCCTTTCACTGGATTTACTCCTGTCGTTCCATATGAAGAAGCCAAAAGTAAGTAGTTTTTATTTGTATTTTTCATTAACCTTTCAATGTTTCCGTGCAAAGTTTAAAAGCAACGAACTTCACCAAAACTGCAGACTTTACGATCCGGCATTTATGGTTTTACGCGCACTACACTACAAACACATAAGACTATTTCTTTCTAGTTTGGAGTTCTGCATTACCTTTAAACTCACTGACAATTTTGACAACCAGTGTAGCGAGCGCACAGACTCCGCTCTCCCCGCGAATCAAGCGCTCTTCCCCGGACACTTCTCGCTCCTCACACGGGCGCACGGTACTCACAATTGTTTACTTAATCCCTCTTTGAGACTACTTTCCTACTGTTACAATCCTACCAGTTTTGCATATCTTTCTAATTTATGTTGGACATCCCAATCTCTCTGTCTGTCTCTCCAGTCCTTGTCACTTTGGGCACGTTGGATACTTCACCAAAAGCGCACGACCCAATCACACTTTTAAGTGATTACAGTAGCCTACATAACCTTCTGTTAATCGATTAGCACAGTAATTATCCAGACATACGCACATCACGCGCTATAAACATAAAAGCTTACCATAGACTTTTAATAGAACTGTTTTTTTTCTCAATGTTATGCAAATCATCATTTTAACGCACACGAACATAATTGGAGCACTACACCAAACCCATTAGATCCAATTTGACTTCACTCTGCCAAGAAGATAAACCACACATACTGGTTCTTGTAGTCATTTCTATGCAAATTAAATTCATTGACAACCACCAGTACGCACTGACTCGACGCTTACCAAAACCCGTTTAACCCGGTCACGTTTTTAGCTCCGTTTGGTTAAGATTGACAATGTGTTTTTACTAAGCACTTTAGCTTTTAGATGTGCTATCGCTCCATCTCCAGAGCGTAGCCTCCGGTGCGCACTCACGCCGGGTAGAGAGCCCCTGAGGCGACCGCTGTACTGGCTCCACCGCTGCCTCATTATATGCACCACTAAATTATTTCAACCCAGAGTTTATTTTTACGGCACTTTGGACCACTTTGAGCGATGAGGGTTACGATTAGCGCTGTGGTGAAGGTAGAAAGTGTTCGCGTGTACGCGGGTTTTTACGCGTTTGATGATAACGTTAACGCTATAAATTAATTTCATTGTCTCAATATTTAGTTGTTTCCAGTCTCTGTCTTTGTAAATTAGGCCGCATCCTTCTGAAATGTGTTTGGTTTTCTATAAATTTTAGTCATAGCTGGGTGGTTCTCAATCAATGATGCGGATACCTCATTTGGGACATGAATTTCATGCGGTGCTTAGGGGACTTTTGGCTACAGTAATCCTGGTTTTAGTCCTGGTCTAGTCCTGGTTTACTTCTGGTTTGGTCCTGGCTTTAGATTTGATTTTGATTTTGATTTTGTCATGGTTTTTCCCTGGGTTAGTCCTTGTTTTAGTCCTGGTTTGGTCCTGGTTTTAGTTCTGGTATTTGTCCTGTTTTAGTCCTGGTTTAGTCCTCGATTTAGTCCTGATTTAATCCCAGTTTTAGTCCTGGTTTAGTCCTGGTTTAGCCCTGTTTTTGTTGATTTTTCCCCCTTTTCTTTAGTCCCAATTAAAGACCAGTTTAGATCTGGTTTTAGCCCTGATTTAGACCTTTCTTTCGTCTCGATGTAGACCTGGTTTAGTGCTATTTTGGTCTACAACTTTGCAAATGATAAAATGAGCACCTTATTGTCTCCAGGTAAATTTGTTCCATACGCATTTGACCCGTCCTTCAGTGTCTCTGGGTTAAACCTGTCAGGAGCAGTAGGAGCCATCTCCAGATCTTGAGCTAGTCTTGGTCAGGACTACGTGAGCTGGAGGATTTGACATATTGTGCGTGTTTTGGGTTGATGGGGGAAACCGGAGTGCCCAAAGGAGACCCACCCAGACACAGGGAGAACATGCAAACTCCACACAGAAAGACCCCCCATGCTTCCGAGGAATCAAATCCAGAATTTTATAGCCTATACAATTTTCCATACAATTTTAAGCAACATTTGAATTCAGTATTTATATAGGTATTTATTTGGCTTTAATATTAGTACTGCCACATGCTGCCTGCTTTCCCCACCCACTCCTCCTATTGGTCAGCCTCTGTCCTGCTCTGAGTGAGTGACAGGTGGACTTAACCAATCACGGTGAAGCAACTTAAAGAGGAGGTATTCTGCAAAATCGATTTTTCTTTCTACCGTGTTATAAAAAAATGTACCTCATCACAAAACACAAAGAGGTTTTAGATGTCATCCGTGCATGTTTGAGTAATCTAGCAATCTCTCCCGGGCCTTATTCGAACCCTCCTTACGTTTAGCTGTAAGATTCTGTGCAAGCTCACGTCACCCATGCTCCTGCACGACAGTTCTACGTAAATATGCAAAAACATGATACAAACTTGATGTGATGTGCAGTAGTTTCATTAGCGGGATGCAGCTGATTGTGTTGTGATAGTGCTCTGAAGGGGGAGGGACTTAGCGCGGAGAGCAAAGGGAGGGGAGACTCAGAATCTTATAAAACAGATTAACACGTTTTCGGACAGCATTTTCCAAACAATAAAAGGTAACATGGTGAAATATGTTATGTGTTAGCAGTTAATACCCCATAGAAGTAAAGTGCCCCCTCTTTAAAGACATTCTGGTCTAGATTTTTCTGCCCACCCAGGGACAAAATCACTCTCATTAGATTGTATTGCATTTCAAAATAACAGTAACTGGTCTGGCATGGGTTCATTGGCATTTTGTTGTGGTGAACGCCGCTCAGACCAGACCAAGTCCAGTCCAAGACTAATGCAGACCAAATGGGTCCAAATACCTGGGAGAACTAGTAAAATCCATCTAGTCCTGGTCCAAATCCAGGTCCAGATTTTGAAGAGAACCAATAATGTCTGTAGACTTTAGTACAAGTATTTGATTTGTTATAAAGTAACAGTATATAAGTAAAATTCAGCTGGAAAAATAAAGTTTGAGTTAGCAGTTTTAACTTAGTCTGGCCAGTCTTAAAACTGGATTTAAACCGGTCTGAAGGACGTCTGAACTTGTATCAGTGCAAATGAATGCTCTATAGAAGAAAGAAGGATTGAACTAGGTCTAAATCAGGTCTAAACCAGGACTTAACCAGGATTAAACCAGGTCTAAACTAGGCCTTAACAAGGACTAAACCAGGAGTAAACCTGGACTTAACCAGGACTAAACCAGGACTAAACCAGGACTTAACCAGGACGTAACGAGGTCTAAACCAGGACTTAACCAGGACATAACCAGGTCTAAACAAGGCCTTAACAAGGACTAAACCAGGAGTAAGCCAGGATTAAACCAGAATTTAACCAGGACTAAACCAGTTTTGCATCATTTTGCTCTTGTGATGTGCTGAAGCCAAGTTTTGTTTAATCCTGAATTTTTGAACTATTATTACTACGATTATTTTATATTTTCTTTATCTTTAAAATGCATTTTTATATATATATATATATATACATTAATATTAGATTTTTCCCTGGATTTAGAAAAATTGCAAACACATTCAGACCTGCTCATTTGAAACCTCTCTAAATCTTCCACAAATCATCAGTTTGTCCAAATTTACATTTCTTTTTAATCCATATGAAAATTTACACAAAAATATCAACTTAAAATTTCAAAACAATGTAGGAATTTCAAACATATTACTGTCTAAAGTCTTGTCAGTTCTTTCTTATCAAGTTTATCTCCGTTTCCCTCTCATTTTAAAGGTCCTGTTTGCAGTTTGTTTTTGTGTGTGTTTTCAAATCAAATGAAAGTAGCTGTAATTCTCTGTCGTCACGGTGATTTGCAGCAGGTTCAGCTGGTCTGTGACCCCTGTAGCTGGGGGTCAAAGGGCGTAGACTGGCCTCCTGGTCATTTTCGGATTAGCTACAGCGATTCTCATTCCAAAGTGTTTCCATATGGGGTTGGCAAACGGGAACATCTTCATTTAAACTTAATTAAATGTAAATGTATAACTGTAACACAACATATTTAGATCACCATGTTTCCTTTTATTGTATTGAAAATGCTATATTCACCGAAACAACAAATTAACATGTTTTCTAAGTTTCTCTTTTGTTTCTGACGCTCTGAATCTTCCCTCCCTTTGCTCCTTTGCTAAGTCACTCCCCCTTCAGAGCGGTATCACAACTCGATCTGCGTACATCCCACTAATGACACTACTACTTTGCTGAATCGGATATCAGCTCCCAAATATCGGTTCAGTTGATATCCTGGTTTAACATATAAAGTGATGTAATAAGACTATTTACTGGTCGTATTCGGCCTAGAAAGTCTCATAATGTTTGAACTTTTATTTACACAAAATTGTTCTGTTGTTACTTGAGAGATAAGTAGCAGCTACATAACACCTTTGGATCAGTTTAGTCTTATTTTATTCTTGCATAAAATAAATAAATACTATTTTCAGTTTCTGCTCTGGTATCGATTGATTACGGCCGATACTTAAAGCCATAATATCGAAATTTGTATCGGAACAGAAAAAGCTGGATCGCTGCATCCCAAATACTTTTGTATATTTATGGAAAATTGTCATGTGGGAGCATAGGTGATGTAGGTTTATGGGCGGAGCTTTGGACAGAATGTAAGGAGGACAGTAGGTAAGTAAGTCTGGTTAAAATGCTCACTAATGTCTTGGTGCACTCTGGTTTAAATCTGAATTTCTTTTTCCTGGTTTGGTCCCAGCTTTGAAATGTAAGATTTACATTAACCCAGGTTTAGTCTTGGTTAAAAGACTCCACCTCAGTCGACTTAAAGGTCCTATATTAAACAAAACTGACTCTTGTGAGCTTTAAGTCGTGTTATAATGCTGTTACCTCCTCAAAAACACACCTGGAGTTGTGTTTTGTTTCACTGACACATGTTTGAGTAACACTTTATTATTAGTCTGTCTACGTCTCCAACGCTCAAAATGCCCTGTTCCACCTTGTGACGTCATGAAGCGGTAGTTTAACAGCTCCTTTTACCTTTAGTTCAGTAGAGTTTGGCAATCCCAGGGCTGAAATGATCCAAATGATTCTAGTGAAGGTGTATGGAGTTTAAAAACACAGTGGAGCACTTCCTGTATTACCACATGACATCGCAAGGTGGAACAGAGTGTTTTCTGTTAGAGAGAAGAACTGAGAAGAGCTGTAGTGACAATAGTGGCCAGTAAGGGGCGTAGTTCTGCTGGATCAGGCAACGGAAGAGACAGAACACACACAGAGACCAAAGTAGAGAAAGAGAAAGAGGGAGGGAGGACGCAAGGAGCAAGACAAGGAGAGGCGTTTTTTTGTTTTTTTTTTTTTTTTTTTTTCTGATTTGTAGATGATAAAAAAAACTAATAGTTAGTCAGTAAGTTTGCAAAAAGTTTTATTTTTTGTTTTTTGTTTTTCAAACTAGGGTTATACTGTTTTTTTTTTTCCTTGCATTTAATGGGGCTTATAAATTGTACTTTCATCTATATACCTGGCTATATACATAGGCAGCAGTAGTAGCATTAGCAGTAGTAGTAGTAGTACTGTAGTAGTAGTTTACATTGCTCTTATCATGACCATCTTTTATGATGTTGACAGCTATAGGCACTTTTACTTTGTTATACTAATGATAACCTTTGTGTGCCTGTAGTAGTAGTAGTAGCAGCAGTAGTAGTAGTAGTAGTAGCTTTTGTGTTATTTCACATTCTCTACCATCTTTAACCCTTGAGTGTTGTTTATAGCCACTTTTACTAATGGCATAAACAGCTGTTAAATCCAAGCTAACTGTTTCCCTCAGGCTCAATTTTAAACCTGACTCGTTGCACAAACTCCAGATTTAAAGCAGGATAATCCAGTTTAACCCCACCCAGTGATCAGGGCAGGGCAGTCATTTTGGCCTGGGGTCCCACGGCAAATCCTTTTGAAATCAGATAAGGAAGAACAGGTTTACAGTTTACTCACTATGTAACAGGTTAGATCCTATATGAGGGTACAATTACTAACTGTTAGGATGTGTTGTCCTGGTTTGGTCCTGTTCTAGTCCTGGTTTAGTCTGAGTTTAGTCCCAGTTATGAGCGGTGTGTGTTTAAGTGTGAATGCACCAGTAAGTTAAAGCTTCTCTACGTAACTTTTCTCTCTGTCTCCATGGAGATGTTATTGCTTTGCCTGGAATGTTCCATAGTGTTGGATTAAATGTATGTATGTATTTATCTTGCATCGAAAAACGTGCTTTCTTATTGTGAGCAGTGCCGCCTCTCCACAGATCTGACCTGTTACTTTGTCTGGCGAGGTCACCTGCTTGTCTCCTTCAAGGTAGATACATTTAATGCTATACTGTGGAACATTCCAGGCAAAGCGATAAGATCTCCATGGAGACAAGTAGGTGACAGACCTTTTTTTTTTCTTTTTTTTTTTTACACGTTATACTTTGTTTTGGCTATAATCTTCATCTCCATGGTGAATATTACACAGTATGGTTTTAACTTATCTGTTTCCGTGGAATCATCACCTCTAGAAAGTTACACACTGTACCTTTAAATTCTATCATGTATTTTGTAATGATTTTTAAAGCGGCTGTACCTGATTTTTCCCTATGCAAATCATAATAGACAGAGCATGTTTTAAACTGTTAGCCGTTGTCCAAATTCCTCACTCTCCTACCGCATTCCCAGCCTCTGTATTTACCCTGAACTTTAACAGTTTTACCACAAGGTCAAACCTGGGTCATGTTAAAGGAACTGTACCTGATTCTTACAATCTTAAAAATGTGAAAAAGAGAACTAGTTCATGTAAAACAGTTTGCAGTGGTCCAAAGTTGTTCCTCACTTACATTTTCTGTGTGGAGTTTGCATGTTCTCCCTGTGTGTGGGTGGGTTCCCTGCAGATAAAAAAAAATTCACAGTCCATTAAAAGCATGAGAAAGTCTGCCTCAACTTTAAAGGTGCTCTGTGTCCAGTAATCGTTTTATTTAGATGATCAGGATTTATGTGGGACAAGAGCACAAAGCAGAGGGTGAGGAGTGATCTGTCTGATTTGGGAGTGAATCATGAGTTTAATGAGTCTTTTTATCATTTTGTAATTGTTTACATATAATTACATCACTTCCTAGCACCTTTCTGTTTAAACAGTAGTTTTTGCCTGAACTCCCCCTGCAGGTGTGGTCTGGTAAGTGCAGTTTGGGTCAGACACATAGAGATATTCAATCATTTTGAGAGTTTTGCCACGGCCCCTCTTTAGTTTTGTCTTTAGTTCACCAGAGCTCTACTGTGTAACTTTTTGTCATCATGGAGATGTTAGTGCCTTGTCTGAAATGTCCCACAGTCAATGAACGCATCTATCTCACCTTTATTCTAACGCAGGTGTGTTGATGGCTGAAGATCTCAGACAGGCTTTGGAGGCACTACTTCCTGTAGTTGTCAGTGATGAGTCTGATTCACTTGAACAGGAGGTGAAGGCTTCTGCTTCTTTCACACTTCACTCACAAGATCACAGTGTAACACCACAGCCTGAGGACAGCCTGAGGACAGACTGAGGACAGACTGAGGACAGACTGAGGACAGACGGAGGACAGACTGAGGACAGACTGACCAGCAGGCAGGGTCTAGTCCTGGTGTAGACCTGCTCTAGTCCTGGTTCAGTCCTGGTGTAGTCCTGGTTTAAAAGTGATTTAGAACAGTTATAGTCCTGAGTAAGTTCTGATCTAGTCCTGGTTCAGTCCTGGTTTAGTCCAAGTTAAGACCTACTCTAGTCCTGGTTTAGAACTGGTTCAGAACAACTCAAGTCTGGGTTAAGTCCTGGTCTAGTCCTGGTTTAGTCCTGGTTTAGCCGTGGTTTAGACCTGACTCCCACATAAGGACCTACATGTTAGTAATTACAGCATGTGACGATGCAGAGGTATTTACACTCCTCTGTCTTACCAAGTCCTGGTTAAGTCTTAGCGTAGTCCTGGTTTAGAATGGCTCAAGTTGTGTTTTAGACCTGGTTCAGACCTGGTTTAAACCTAGTTTGGACCCGGTTCCCACGTAAACACCGACATGTGAGTAATTGCAGTATGAGACGGTTTCAAGGTATTTACACTCCTCTTCCTCACCTCAAACCAGCTCTAAACTGAAGCCTGTGCCGCCTGTGGTTTGGCTATTCCTCGCTCCTCATAATCAACAACATAATTAAAATGTTCACACTTCACTATTAAAAACACATCTACCACATCGGTGTCACCTGTCTGCATGGTTCAGTCAGGTTCCTCTGTTACTTAGCAACCATAATGTAAACAAGGGCCAAAACTTGTCCAAAATGCAAATAGTTCTGATTAGACTAATACAAATAAAAAACAACACCTATATTTTTTAATGAAGGCTTAAACTGCCAAAAGAATGCGTTCTTTGCTTGTTTAGACCTGGTTTAGACCTAGTTTGGACCTGGTTTAGTCCTGGTTTGTACAGTACATTGTTCTGGTGCAGTGGTGGACCATAGAGGTAATTCCATAACTGTTACCTACCAACCATAATGTAAACAACTACTGAGTCTTACCTAAATTACTCACAAGTTCTGACACGTAAACTATTCCTGGTTTAGTCCTGGTTTACAAGTGGTTTAAAACAGCTAGGCTTGGTTAAATCTGGTTTAGTCCTGGTTTAGTCCTGGTTTAGTCCTGGTTCAGCCCTGGTTCAGCCCTGGATTATATATTGTTCTGGTGCTGTGTTGGATCATAGAGGTAATTCCACAATAACTTTAAATAATACTTTAAATAATTTTAACAAGGGTCAAAGGTCGCACTCACACTAGGAATTTTGAACCGAGCCGTGTTCAAGCACGATGTGTAGAGTTCTATGGCCCACACTCACACCTGCACAACCGAACGGGCCACGGGCCGATGACGTCATCACACGCCGCTGTTTAGTGGAGAAAATAAGACCAGGGTCATGAAATATCTCTTAAACGGTGAGGCAGATATAAGTCGTACTGTGATATGCTCCTCTGTGAGTTTATGGATTAAACATCAGCGTGGAGCAGTGAGGACAACAGGAGACGAGGCTTCAGAACTTCTGTCTGTCACAGTCCTGACAGAAGATGAGCGCAGATTCATCGTGAGTTTGGGGCAGAGTTCATTCACTTTTTCCTGTGTCCTCTCCGTGAACAAGACAGGGCTCGTGAACATACACACAAATCGTGTGTGTGCACGTACGTGAGCAACAGTGCTGTGTTTTGGCCCACCTCCTCCAACCGGGCCAAAGTCCCAACTGTGCCAAAGTCCCAACCGGTCTGTGCCTGTGCAGAGTTAGTTTGCACTCGCACTGTAAATCCTGTGTCCTCTCCGTGAACAAGACAGGGCTCGTGAACATAAATCGTGTGTGTGCACGTACGTGAGCAACAGTGCTGTGTTTTGGCCCACCTCCTCCAACCGGGCCAAAGTCCCAACTGTGCCAAAGTCCCAACCGGTCTGTGCCTGTGCAGAGTTAGTTTGCACTCGCACTGTAAAAGCATACCGCTCTTTAGGGCCTATCCGGTTCGATAGGGATAATGTGAGCGCACCCTTAATTACACAATTAGTTAGGTGTTGTCAATAGATTGGTGCATTTATTTATACAATAAAAGACAACACCTTCAGGGTTTAAACGGTCAGAAAAATGTCTTCCTCATGCGTAAATGGTCTCTGTATTTTTGGACTTGTGTTGGCAGAGGTAGAGGGATTCTGTTTTAAAGCTCAGCATTACTTCCTATATTCTTTTTCCCATAAACTGCCACTGAACTGATGTAAAACTATGATAAATGTTTATTACAGGTACTATCCACCAAACCAAGTCAGAATTAGACAAACGTGAAAACCTGTCATAGGCACTTGAAGCTACTGTGTTTTGTATATGTTGCTATGGTTACTTAATTGTTAACATTGTCACTCCCTTGGCATATTTTTTTTAGATCGTGAGTTACTGGAAATGTTCTGCTGTAAGGCATTACAGTGATATAATATTGCACGTATTTACTGCATTACAGGTATTTTTATTGTCATAAAATTATTTGAAAAACATGCTTTCTTTCTTTGAGCGGAGTCGCCTCTCCACAGATCTGAGCTGTAACTTGGCCTAATGGAGACAGCTTTACACTTTATGTTTATATTGCATGGATGGTAGTAGTATTTTACCCGCTCATATTTCAGTCTTCTGTCGCTAAATATATATAAACTGCAAACTCATTTCTGAATTTAAAGCCGTACTATGAAACTTTTTTGGTTTAGAGTCCACCACCTGCTTGTCTCCTTGTATGCTATTACTTTGCATGCAATATAATGTTCCACAGTATGGCTTTAAACTTATCTTGATAGAGACCAGCAGATAATATTGCCCACCTTGTCAAGTTACAGGTCAGATCTATGGAGAGGCGACCCCTGCTCACAGAAAGAATGCATGTGTTCAAGGATCTGAGCAATAAAAAGTACAAGATAGATCAATGAAGTGAATGAAGTTTAGTTTAATGCCATACTCTGGGACATTCCAGGTGAAGCAATGACATCTCAAGTAGTTGGTGGATGCTTAACCAGAAAAGTTCCATAGTGTATCTTTAAAAACACTTAAGGGGCCCATATTACACCATTTTCTGATCTATGTTCTAAAGTTTCCACATCACAAACAGACCTGGAGTTGTGTTTTGTTTCATTCCACACATGTTTGACACACAAACCCTGAATATGATAAGGATTTATGATAACAGAAGTCACTGATCTGAACTTTGATTGAGGTGTGACAGGTTCATCTGGGTTTATAGAGACAGAAGATAAAAGAAAATTCAAAGTAAAAACAATGAGGGAATTATCTAGAAAAATCTAGTGTAATTTGATTATGTCATAATATCAGATGGAGGGCGGGGCCTATATAACTATGGGAGATTCACTGTTTTTAAAAGAAATCTCCAAATTTACGATTCACAAATGTTGAACCTTATCATTATTTGTTTGGGATTGACTCCACAAACTTGTCATCTTAATCTTGGTTTAAAGGCTATTACACAAAATTGACTCTTGTGAGCTTGAAGCCATGTTATAAATGCTTTTACCTCCTCAAAAACACCCCTGGAGTTGTGTTTTGTTTCATTCACACATGTTTGAGTAACTCTTTATGATTAGTCTGTCTACTTCTCTAAAGCTCAAAATGCTCTGTTCCACCTTGTGATGTCATGAAGCGGTAGGTTTCAAGTTAACAGCTCCTTAACAAGCTGTTAACAGGAAATTATCCAAATGATTCTAGTGAAGGTGTATGGAGTTTCAAAACACAGTGGAGCACTTCTTGTATTACCAAATAAATCTGCAGGGTTTGTGTGTTATACATGTGAGAATGAAACAAAATACAACTCAAGGTATGTTTGTGATGAGGAAACAGCGTTACAACAAATTAGACAGTGAAATATGAGCCCTTTAAAGTTCTTTCAGACACCAATACAGTCTTTGGAGTTGAAAATTGGCGCCACTTTCCGAAGCAATTTGTTAATTTACTTTGAAAACACTGGAGACATTTCTGTATTCAATATTATCGGAATGTCACCTAGAGTGTCAGTGTCATCTGAAGACAGCAATTAAGGCTAATTAAGTCACGGTGATTATTAAGTGTGACGATTCTTTTTACAGTGTAGCATTCTAGCTAGCTGTCAGCTGACAGAAGGTACGCTAATTTCCCCATTCCTCTTTAGCATTGAACTGTGTCCGTGGGGTAAGCCGTCGTCATGGAGACAGGTTTTTAACATGGAACCTAACTAATAAGGCTATTTAATAATAAGGCCACTTAGCTATTTAAGTGTAATCGATTCTTTTTACAGTGTAGCATGCTAACTCGCTAGCAGCTGATGGGAGACATGCTAATTTCCCCATTTCTCTTTAGCATTGAACCGTGTCTGTGCGGTAAGCCGCGTCATGGAAATAAGCTTTTGTACGCGAAAACTAGCTATTAAGGTGTAACTGTTAATTAAGTGAAACCGATTCTTTTTACAGTCTAGTATGCTAGCTATCATTGCTTGATTTAGTACCCGGTCCAATTTGGCACCTCTTTTTAGCGTGCTCATTTAATGTTCTGTTGTAACCACAAGTATTTCTAAGCTTAAATGTATTCATATAAAGTTTGAGCAAGTATTTGTCAGTTTATATTCCTAGAGTAAATTTGACCGAACAAAAAGAAGGTTTGTCTATGGTTATTTAGTAGTACTACATTAAAAGTACTTTGGACAGAGATTCTGAGATTCGTTTGATCAGATTTAGTCTTGGAATATAAACTATTATACTGATAAATACTTGTTCAAAGTCTGAGAAAATTATGGATTTGAACTGTTAAGAAAGGTTAGAAAACAGATCAGAGCGAACTTCCTTGATTTGGGCCAAATATTTATGTTCCTATTTTTCACAATAAACTTTTAAATTGAACAGCCACAGAGCTACGGCTGGAACAAGTTAATTTCAACTAATCGATTACTGAAATAGTTGCTTTGGTTGAATAATCGTTAACTGGTTTATACACAGTCTCCAGAACATGTCATGAGCTGAGAGAAGAGGTTTAAGACTCATTCAGTCTTAAACCTGAATGAGTCTTAAACCTCTTCCAGAACTAACCCCCGGTTCTGGAACTTTCTCATTCATTTTTCCCATAGACTTGAAAGCTCAGGGCTAATCAGCTACGTGGTAACTAATGACCACAAGACTATAATTTCATTTAAAATCTGTTTCTGAAATGTTATGAAAGCATTTCGCAGAATATTGCATTTTAAATTAACTTTTTGGGCTAAAAACAGCCGCATTATAGATATTAGTTACCACGTAGCTGGTTAGCCTCCATGATGTCTTTGAACTCTTAATATTTTCAGAAAAGTCTTTGGGAAAAATTTATGGAAAATTTATTTCCGGAACCAGAGCAGACGGTCACTGCTGAGCTCCATTACAGTGAGGCAGAAAATATGTAAATGTCTTGTTTTTGATGTAAATATGTTCCTCGGGAACGCCCTCAGACGGATTCACTTCAGAAAAATCTCATATTCACAGGCTGCAATCTAAGCACCTAATACATTAATGGGCGGAATAATCCCATGATAAACACATTTGAAACAGTTAAACCAGTGCCAAACTGGGCGATGACACTAGCTCGCTGTTAGCTAACAGTAGACGCGCTCATTTCCGCATTTCTGTTTAGTACTGAACCATGCATAAGCAGTCGTCACGGGGACAGCTTTTTGACTGGAAGCCCAAACTTGTTGAAGGAAGTCTGAGTTTTAGATTCCGATGACAAGGATGTAATCGGCTCCACCATCTAATTCCTCTAACCGTTGGAACTATGTGTGAACATCTGAAGAATTCTTTAAAATGTTTACGTGATTGGGAAGTTCAGCGGGAGACAGGTCAGTATTCTGTGTGACTGTCAGTCTGCAGATGTGTGGACCTGGTTTATGGTTAATATCTCTGTAATTACTGGGCCTATCCACATGAAACAATGTCTTCTCTGTTGGAATCCATTTGGAGTTATGGATGAACAATTTCAAAAAGATATAGAATTGCTATTTTTCTGACAAGCATCTCTGCGTAACATCTCCAGAATACTGTTAATGCTATTAGGGTGTCAAAAGTATTGAAAATCTGATATAAATCAATACTAAAACTAGTATCAAAACTATGAGGTTTTTGCTGAGTCAAGCTAAAATGAATAAATATTTAAAGATCAGGCAATGGACAGGGAGCTGCGGGTGGATGTCACTGACAACATGTTAAACACTACACTAATAAAATGAATATTTCACCAGAGGACACTTCTATGTTTAGAAAGAGAGATGTTTGTGTCTCAATGCTGACGTTAACGCTAATTTTGAGGCTTAATAAATATTAAAACTGTGCCACAACCTGAAGTATTCTACATATAAAAACAATTGGGTAGTCTATATTTTAATTAATTCGAATTTTAATGGGTTATTCGTTTAATGATTTCCGATTTTAATAAACGTGACTGCCAGACTTGTCGAGTCTATTCCTTAGTATCGAAATCGAGTTTGAAATTTTAGTATCGTGACAACACTAATTGGTAAGGTAAAAATAAACACCAAGACCATTCATTTTGGCGCCTAGCACGAGTAGACTTTGTTTTGCAGAGTACGGCCTTGTCTTCTCTGAATGTCCTTTTGTGTTAGCATCAGATGACTGTGGTTGGAGTTACCTGTCACTCAGATACACATGGAGCTTCAGTGTTTAGCCAAATGTTTATGAATGATCCATCTGGACACGTGCGGAAGACGGAAGTGGAGTGGGTCTGGTTAGAGGCTGGTTCAACTTGGATCGGGGCATTTCCATAACAGGTTTGATAGGCTCTGGATGCTTGGCTGCAGTAATACAGATTTTTACAGTTTTGTGTTAATATTCAAAGGAATGTGTCTTCACTGGAGATAATAAAACCAAATGAGGAAGAAAGGATAGTTGTGATCCAAAAAAACAAATCCAAACCAGGACTAAACCAGAACGGAACCAGAACTAAACCAGGACTGAACCAGGACTGAACCAGGACTAAACCGGACTAAACTAGGACTGAACCATGCAGGACTAAAAATCTATGTACCTGGTGAACTCTGGGGTTTGGGCTTGGACTAGTCCTGTCTGAAGTCTTAATTTTGACCCTGGTTTAGTCCTGGTTTAGTCTTGATTTAGTCCTAGATTAAGATCCTGGTATAGACCCTGGTGTAGTCTCTGGTTTAGTTCTGGTTTGGTCCTGGCTTAGTCCTGGTTTAGTCTTGATTTTTGTCTTGATTTTAGTATCTGGTATAGTCTTGGTTGCACAGGTCTAGACTCTGGTTAAGTCCTGGTTTAGCTCAGGTTAAGTCCTGGTTTAGATTCTGGTTTAGTCCTGAATGTTTTTGAATGATCCTGGCTCTTTCCTGGGACTCAGTGGAGTGGGTCTGGTTAGAGACTGGTTCAACTCGGATCAGGGCATTTCCATAACAAGTTTTGGACGTTTGACTGCAGTAATACAGATTTTTACAGTTTTTTTTATTAATATTCAAAGCAAAAGAATGTGTCTTCACTGGAGATAATAAAAACAAACCAGGGAGAAGGAAGGATAGTTCTGATCCAAAACCAAATCCAAACCAGGACTAAACCGAGACTAAACAAGGACTAAACCAGGACTAAACCACGATATACTTGATTAAACTTGAGCATCGGGATTGGTTTATTCCTTGTTATAATTCCAGTTTGGTCCAAGTTTAGTCCTAATTTAGTTCTTTGTTAATATCTAGTTTAGAACTTGGTCAGTTAATCCTGGTAGAGTCCTGTTTACAACCTGGTTTAGTCCTGGTTTAGACTTAGGTTAAGTCTTGATGCAGGTCCTCATTCATTTCTAGTTTAACCCTGGATTTATTTCCTGGTCCCTGGTCTAGATCGTGGTATATTCCTGGTTTAGAGTCTGGTTTGGTCCTGATCTAGTTCTGGTTTAGACCTTGGTGGAGTTGTGGATTAGTCCTGATTAAGTCCCTGATTTAGTCCTTGATTTAGTCCCTGGTTTAGTCCTGGTTCAGTCCTGGTTTAGTTCTGGTTCAGTCTTGGTTTAGTCCCTGATTTTTTCCTATTGCGAGGTCACAACAGTGCCTTGGCGGAGGTCCTTTCATTCCCTCTATAGTTTTGACAAATTCACCTATCATCCCTCACTCGTTTAATGATTTATGTTCATTCAGACGCCTCGTAAACGTCATGTAATATTTAAAACTGGGATGCTTCCAGAGTTTATGTTCATAAATCACTTTAAACATCACCATGACAACTGTTGGAGGCTTGGCTGCTTTGGTGAGATCCAATAGGTCCATGGTTGGTTATGTAGGCGCGCTATGTAATTTTACTGATGGAGTACGCGAACCTGCACCTGCCTCCACCTGCACCTGTCTCCGTGGTAATGTTTTTACCTTTCCCTGAATGTTCCACAGTATGACATTAAACTCAGCTAGCTTCCATTCATTCAATTACAAGAGATTTTATAGCTAACAAATACTCTGAAAAACCTGCATTCCTACAGTGAACAAGGCAGCCTCTCCATAGATCTGCCCAATAACGTTCACATGCTAAAATTTGATGATGTCATAGTTTCAGATGGAGGGCGGGGCCTATAGAACTCTATGGAAGATTCACTGTTTTTGAAAAAAACTCTCCAAACTTCTGCTCCACAAATGTTGAACCTTATCATTATTTGTTTGGGATTGGCTCCACAAACATCTAATATTAATCTTCAGGCACTGCTTTCTGAGGTTATTGTGCAGACAGGCAGAGACATTAAACTTTGTGCCAGTTTTTGTTCCACGTGGATAGGCCCAGTGATTACATAGAGATATTAACCATAAACCAAGACCACAAATCTACAGTCTAACTCAGCTCAGGCCTCCTTTTTATGTCAGACCTCTGGAGATTTCAAAGCAGTTTAATGAAATTGTTATGCTGGTTATGTAATCTAATGTTTTCTCTCAAGTTAAGCTATACACAAGCATCTAAGGTCATATATATTCTGCAAAACAGATTTTTTTAATTGGCCCAAGTCTACAGAAGTTGCGCATTGCGTTTGCCCCATCATTTTAAATAGGTTAAATATAAGTTGTTGCACCCTTTGAAACTTGTGCTAGTTGGGTCCTGGTTTGAGCCCAGTTTAGTTCTAGTTCTAGTTTAGTCTAGGTCTACTCCAGGATTTGTTCCAAAATGTGTTCCTTTTTAGTCTCACTTTTGATGTCTTCTGTACCTTATACTGGTGGTCTGCAGAGTCTAGAATGTGATGGTGTCATACTCCCAGATGGAGGCAGCACACAGTGTTTCCTATTGATTACACTGTATTTGCCATGAAATAACCAAAAGATAACGGCACAAATGTTGAACCTGATCATTTCTGTTTGTCCACTTCATTATACAGTCTATGGTCTAGTCACTAAGTGAGTGTGACATCACCCATAGCGTTCGGCTCCAGTCAAATGCAGCTCATCGAGGCTAGAGCAGTTATAGGGGCCAAGTTCCATATTTGGAATTCCGACGGCGAGTATCATAGCAACCAAAAGGAATAAAAATACCAGGATCATGTACAGGGAGAGGAGCAACAGTTTTTCAATGTAAAGTGAGATGGAGTCGATGGAGCCGGAAGTGCGCTCATGATCACTTTCTGTTTGGAATGCAGCGACTAGCGGGTTAGCTATGTCCATTTATAGATACCGTCTATGGACTAGACCCAACAACTCACGGTATTACAGCAAAAATCAGCATTTTATCAATATTCATTTTATCTGCCCTCATCTGTATTAAATAATACTGGCCTATTGTTGTGATCTGACCTACAACAGAGATACAGTAGTTTAATGCCATACTGTGGAACATTCTGGACGAGGCAGTAACATCTCCATGGATGCAAGCAGGTGGTAGCGTTCACTTTGTAATATTAACACAACATGTGAACAATGAGTCATGGAGAGCCGCAAGGGAAGAAGCGTCAAACTAATCCTCAAAGTGATGTCACATATAAAGACTTCAATACAAATAGATGGCTGCACAGATGTGACCACACAGCTCTCTAGGGAGAAAGTTTATAGTAAATTTAAATGACATCATTTGGGGAAAATAATCCAAATTGGCCCAAAGATCTAATCGTCCATCAATTGGTCTGAATTCTAAACAACTGGTCTCAGCATCGGCCATGAAAAAACCCATATCGGCCGATCTCTACAGCGATCACAGCTCAAATGACACAAAACATTTGAAATCATTATTCCTGATTGTTCTGAATGAGATGAGTTACAACACTGGACTCTCCTGTACTTTAATTATAAGTCAGTTTACAAAGATACCAGAGTTGATTTGTTCTTTAAATCCAATAAATTTGTTTCTTTGGTCAGGATCTTCTGTTGGGTTGTCAAAAGTATCGAAAATCTGATACTAATTGATACTGAAACTAGTGTCGAAACTAGATACTCATTTGAGCAGGTATCGATACTAAAAAAGTCACATTCACAGGACAGAAATGAACCTTTCCTGAATATCTTTAGAATGATCTTGAGCTGTATCTTTCACAAGTATAAGACACATAGACTAGTACACGCCCATGGACCACTGAATATCTTAGAATGATCTTGAGCTGTATCTTTCACAAGTATAAGACACATAGACTAGTACACGCCCATGGACCACTATGGAACCTACTGGACGACTGAGGGATCACACAGAGGGATTACAGTATCAGAATGGGTATCGAGTATTGAGTCTCCCTAATATCAAAATCGAGTTTGAAATGGTAGTATCGTGACAGCACTAACCATTTGGGATGGAGGATGTTCTTCTCGTGCAGTTGGTAATGGTGTGACTGTGATGTTTTCAGATCTGAGGACATCTGTTTAGGTTTGCGCAATGGAGCTTTGCAGAAGTCCATTTTTATTTTGTTAAGTATAAATGTTTTTAATTGAATCAGTGCCATTTGACCCCAACTTGAGTAACTCTTTTAAAAAATTGTGCTTTTCAGAGTACTTTTCTAGCAGAATACTTTTATTTCTACTTGAGTCATATTTTTATTGGAGTAACAGTACTCTTACTCGAGGAAAAGTTGTGGTTCCTCGTCCCACTGTGAGCAACTCCACAAGTGACTTGAACTTTATGTCGACAATATGAAATGATCTGAACATTTGTGTTTCTTGCAGCTCCTTCAGATATGATTTAGTTTGGCTCATTTTTGTGTTTGTTTTGTCTGTTTGCAAATACCACATTTTGAGCATTATTTCATGTCATGTCATTATTTTCCCTTCAAATTAAATCAACTTCAAATTAACAACTTCATCTAATCATCAACAAATCAGATGTTATGTCCCAACAGTTACTCTTTAAGTTACTCTTACTTGGATAGTAGTTTTCCCAAATACTCTTTTACTCTTACTTGAGTCATTTTTTGTACCACCTCTACTTGAGTAATATTATTTTGGACTTACTTGAGTACATTTCTTGGCTTCTCCACCCACCTCTTCAAAAACCTTCTGTCTCCTCCGACACAGTGGTGACTGGTCTTCAGAAGCACACTTTCTCCCTGCCACACGATTGGCCGTCGACCTGTCCATTAAAACGCCCTCGCCGTATCATCGACATTGACCGAAGTTTCGATCTCGTTCTATTGATCTCTCGATTTCTGTCACAGCCTCAGATGGAACAATAACTTCGGGGGTCAATATTTCTCATGGGGACTTTTTCTTCGTACTAGTGGGGAACGTTTTGTTATTTTGTTTGTATTGGGGCCAGGCCATGGAATCCTTTTTAATTCAGCTAATAGTTCCTGTATTTCTCAACGTTTTTTTCTCAAATTACAAGTTAACTGATGTAAATATTTAGGTTCTATCTCACCAAATCAAAACAGAATTATAAAAACATGAAACCAGCCGTGTGCAATTTGAGATGACCCAATGATAAAATGATGTATTTGGTATTTGTTGTGCTCGGTCTGGTGCTGTCATGTGAAAGGGAACAAAAATGGACTAATCAAAATCACACATAGAGAGAGGGAGACTGGAGCCACGATTGGCTCTGTTTACTTATCAGATCATAAACACTGCACTATCTACAAGAGATGAAATAAATCGATAAATCCCTGTCTCCATGGAGTTGTGTTCTGCTAACCCTGTTGTTTAGACAAACATGTTCTGAAATGAAATGGGATTCTTGTATTAGTTTAACAATCCAGTCACAGTTCTTCTGTTAAAGGTACACCATGTAACTTTTCCTGCTTGTCTCCATGGAGATGTTATTGCTTTGCCTGGAATGTTCCACAGTATGGCGTTATACTAATCTTGCATTTATTCAGTTACAGTTTATTTATTAACGCCAAAACAATACATGAAATCTCACTGTGAGCGGGTTCGCCTTACCACAGATCTGACTTGTAGCTTGATCTGGCGACGTCACCTGCTTGTCTCCATGGATGAACATAAATTTAATGGCATACTGTGGAACATTTCTGCAAAGCAATAATATCTGTTTGGAGTAAGTGAATCTTTAAATGAGGACTAAATCTTGCTTAAATAAATAATAAATACATAAAAGTTTTTGATGGAGAAACAACATTATAACATAGATCAGATAATGGCGTGATATGGGACCTTTAAAAAATTTAAAAAAAACCATCTTGGTTGACACTCCACTCGCTTGTTTCAGTTGGTGAAGACTTCCTCTTCTCTCTGCGCAGTTCCTCTGGGGGTCTTTCACCACATTTGGTAAAAATCCTGTAGCATCTCAGAGGTCCATAGCTAGCCCATTAGCTAGCTTCTCACTCCATAAATATAGAAAAAAACACTAATTTCACACAGTCCAACGCTCCCTTACGTCTTTGAACTGCACATGCTGTACTTTTTAGCTGGTTAGAATGATATGATGTTAAAAGACTGAGCTCTAAAACAAAAAACTTGTAAAAAACGCTCAGTGTGTGAGCCAGGCAGCCACAAGAGCAGCCAACCACTCCCAGTCTTCTATAAAAATGTGGATTTCATGAGTTGACACAGTTAAGATTTTATGATTGCAGTAAAGATGCCGTTCCTCAGAAGAATTCACAAGGAACAGGACGCCAGCTTCTACCATGTGTTGGAATAAGATCTCTGCTTCACCAGAGTCCACTTAAAACAACGTTACGGGTCAGTGTAAGGCCCAGGCGTGGCACGTTTGATTCGTGTTGCAGTGAACCCACAAGTTATTTAATGATTTACATGGGACTACAGCAGAAAGGAGAAATGAAGGAGTGGAGGTTAGCGGAAGATTTTCTATTTTTCCTATTTATATGTGACAAAAAAAGAAAAACTTGTGATTCATAAGTTTAATCTGTTTTTATAAATGCATGTTTCCTACTTTTTTCTGCATAAATAGTAGTTTTTGCTTGAACTCCCCCTGCAGGTGTAGTCTTGTGAGTGCGGTTTGGGTCAAATACATAGAGGTAAGTAATAGTTTTGAGAGCTTTTGCCACGCCCTGTTTTTAGTGCTTTTCTCAATGATTCTACAGAAATCTGTGATGTTTTTCAGTCCCTTGACATATTTTTTTTTCCTTTCTTTTTATCTCGTAAGCAGCCATATTTGTTTTGATACGGACGGACCATGCGTGTCCCTGATTGGCTAATCCACCTGTCAATCATGCCAATCATCTTCGTAAAGTATTGACAAAGGGTGTGTTCTGGGGGACATGGCAAAAAAGTTGCTTCCATTCAAAACTAGTTCTGGTTTGTTCTGATTTGACTTGGTTTGATCCTGGTCTAGTCCTGGTTTAGTTCTGATGTAGACTTGGTTTGGTCCTGGTCTAGTCCTGGTTTAGTCTTGATGTAGACTTGGTTTGGTCCTGGTTTAGTCCTGGTTTAGTTCTGATGTAGACTTGGTTTGGTCCTGTTCTTATCCTGGTTTAGTTCTGACGTAGACTTGGTTTGGTCCTGGTCTAGTCCTGGTTCACGCTTCACTGTGATTGATTAAATCCACCTGTCCGTTTATTGTCTCCATGGATACGCTTGCTTTGCCTGGAATGTTCCAAAGTATTAATGGGTTTCATCTTCTTTAGAGGACTTTATTTTCATTCAAAAGATCTAACATAGTTTTAAATTGTTAGTCTCTATGGCAACAGCCCTGATCATTCATCGTTCTGAAACCCTTGGATAGCAAATAAACGCATACACGTCGCATTCATTCACTTCCATAACTTGGCCTTGTGCGTTGCGTCTGCTTGTCTTGCCTCTGAAGCATACCAGGCTAAATGATAACATCTCCATGGAGACAAGCAGGTAAGAGACCCTCCACCTGAAAAGTTCCGCAGTGTCCCTTTAACGCGTCTGCTCAGATCAGACTAATGTGATGTTTGTGTTGGTCATGTCACAGTGCGGTGTCTATAAAACACAGCACATTTTGAATCAAGACATAATCACTATAGACTGTCATTCATCAAGAAAGGTCAAGTCTAATTCATGTGATGGTTTAACTCAGTTAAACCAAGAATGGCCCTGTGTCTCTCTGTGGCGGGCTCCAAGTTTAAGCTTTTTATGTTTTAGTGTTTGAAGAGCTGCTGTTTGAATTCCCATGTGTTTTACTCTGCCCTAGAGCAAAACACCTTCTTGGTATTTGTCGATACTCTTTCACTGCATCCATATCTCTCTGTTAGGCTTGTCAAAAGTATCCAAAATCAGATACCAATCAATACTAAAACTAGTATCGAAACTAGATACTCATTTGAAGAAATATTGATACTAAAAAAGTCCCATTCACAGGACAGAAATGAACCTTTCCTGAATATCTTTAGAATGATCTTGAGTTGTATCTTTCACAAGTATAAGACACATAGACTAGTACACGCCCATGGACCCACTATGGAACCTACTGAGCAACTGAGGGATTACACAGATATAAGACACATGGGGATAGAAAAGAAAGTACTACCATTTAATGTGGAAAATCACATTCTATTGTCTAAAGAAAGAGTG